>PVLD010004253.1:69946-128216 GCA_004027595.1 Dinomys branickii | reverse complement strand
ACGGACTGCAGGCCGCTGAGGGTCTAGGCTGCGTAGCCTGCCCGATGCGCGCGAAATCTGAGAATGCCGGGTGTTGCCGCTGTTAAAAAGCCGATTTCTGAGGGGAGTCGCTGGAAAGCTGCGCCGGCTCGGGAGGCGGGAGGGACCGAGCTGGCTGTGCCCCCAGGGCACTCGGACCCAGCCAAGCCCCCTCCCTGCGAGGAGCGTCTCTGGTGCCCAGCGTCTGGGGCTTTCCCGCGTCTCGCCACGGCAGTTTGGGCCGCCCTACCGCATCTCCCTGGGCAGCTCAGAGAAACACGTTCAGTTTGAACTTCCCAGCCGAGGTCCCGGCATTCACGCTCGCCAAGTCTGTCTCGAGCTGGTGGTGTTTATCAAGGAGGATCGCTCCCTTGCTGCTCACCTGGTCGCCATCTTCCCGGAAGTCCTCCAAATTATTCTTTTTCTCTCCCTTTCTCCCTTTCTCTCTCTCTCTCTTTCTCCCCACACACTCTCTGTCACACACATACAATTTTAGGTTACACCATTTAAAGATTGTTGACATCCTGATATCTCACCCTTATATATTTCTGCATAAATATCCTAAGAATTACACATCCTTCTACATAACCATACTATCACATCTGAGAACAATTATATATTATCTAATGCATATAAGCCTATATTCAAATTCTCCCAACTGTCCTTCAAATGAAAGTATCTTTTTTCACACTGAAAATCTAACAGAGCCCATCCATTATATATTATAGGAACGTCTCACATCTCCTTTGTCCAGTCCTCACATCCTCCTCCCTTTGCCCCCAGTACTGCGTCCCTTTACATACCACTGACTCTCCTGAGAAACCCAGAGCATTTCAGAGACTGCCCCACAGTCTGTATGTGTGGAAGCGTTTCCTCATATTAGATTCTGGTGAGACACATTTGGCACAGATGCTACACGTGGATGACGTGCCCTACTGGCTGGATGCACAGGTGGCCCACGTGGCAGGTAGTTGCATGCTGGTGACAAAGTTAGGTTTGATCCCCTGATTGGGAAAGGTCTTCCCAACCACTCCACTGTACAGTTCCATTTGCCCTGGTAATTAACAACTGTGTGCAGTAATACTTTTAGTCCATAAAGAAAAGTAACTATTTTAAGCAACCAATGACAATCTGTATCTGAATTAGTAAATGCAATGGGAGCCATAACACTGAAACCCTGTGCTTTTTCCATTGTCCCAGAATTTAGTAGCTGACATTCCCTTGCAAACCTTCTAGACCAGAGGTTCCCAACCCATAAACTATGTACTGGGGCCAACTTTACCTGTACAAATAGCCACTCTCCATCACTAGCATTACCATGTAAGGTCCACCACCTGTAGCGTTAGACTCTCACAGGAGATAAACCCTCTTGCATACTGCATGTGTGAGAGGTCTAAGCCATGCATTTATATTACAATGTAACAATAATAGAAATAAAATACAAAATAAATGTAATGCCCTTCAATTATGCAAAACCACACCACACCACCACCCTCCCCCCATACCATGTGGTTCTCTTCCATGAAATATATTCCTGGTGCCAAAACAGCTGGGGAACACTGCTCCAGGCCTGCCCTCTGTTTATATTTCCTGAGAATGGCAATAAACTCATGGAGCTTTAAAAATTAAGTGAATTATAAGTAATTGCTGTCATTATTCTTTTTATTTTTTCTAGGGCAAAGAGAAATCCCAGCAGAACCCTTTCAATCTAGATTTTTGTGTCCTCTGAAATGATCTCACTGGGTTTAGAGCCAATCCTTGCTTTCTGATAGAAAACAACCTTGGCTCATTTTGTTCTGGGCACTTTTAAAGTGGATAGAGTTAATCCCTGTTTAATGAGCTAGATAACAAAAATTAAGTATTTCCTACTAGATTTTTCCACTGAGTCAATTCTCTCAGGAACCAAAACTCAATAATCCTTAATGATATCTAGCCAAACATTATTATCACATTTGTGGGTTAGAAAGTGATTTTTAATGTGCTTCCATTTTTAAAAGTCTGAGGTGGTATAAGCCTTGCTAAGAAACAGAGATGCTCGTTCTCTCCCAGGAAGGCTGCCGGACTGCACGGAGTCTTCTCTTAAACCCAAAAGAGTATGTACAAGGAAGCCATAAACTCTGAGAAAGCTGCAGTAAATCGATGGGCAAGAGGAGGAACAACTGGAGATTTAGTGGTGTAACACCTTTCCTGTGGAGCACAACATAAATCCAGCTATTCACACCACACTCATTAACTTTTATATCCAGAGTCTCATTTCATATAAAAGTTAAATTGGCATCATGATGTTAAATCCAAAGGCTTCAGAGAAAGGCACTGACCAAAAGCTGTTACGAAGGTCACCACAGAGAGCCATGTTGAAATTTAAATGGTTCATTTCCTTGTTTTCCAGATCTGCAGGGCTTTGTTGTTGTTATAAGAAAATTAAATCTTTACTTTCCTAATTTTACTATGTTTCTCCAAGAAATGGTTCACTTTTTATCAATTTTAACTTACTTGAATATTCTGTTTTAAATATAAATTTTCTTAAGAGCAGTGCAATGAATTAATTATCTGGTACTGATTAGAAGCAAATATTTTTCCATAAGAATTTGTGTTAGTGCTGGTGGGCACAGAAGCTGATATCTGCTAATGAGAATCTCAGCTTTGAGCCCGTTGCATTATAATGAAAAGAAAACTGGGAAAATTTGTTAAGTATTTTATTGCATCACTAAACACACTGTTGTTACCCACAAGGGTTATAGAAACCTAAATAATATTTTAACCTTTTATTTATAGTGAAAGAACAATGGGGAAAACCCAGAGAGTATCATACCTGAGAAAGATATTTTATTGTCTTTTTGAGACAGGGTCTCTGTATGCAGTTCAGGCTGGCCTTGAGCTCACTTTGTAGCCCAGGCTGGTCTCGAACTCATAACAATCCTTCTACCTCACTATCATATCTGAGAAAATAACAATTGTATATTATCTAATGCACATAAGCCCATATTCAAATTCCTCCAACTGTCCTTCAAATGAAAGGACAGTAGCACCCTGTCCTCTGAGTGCTGGGATTATGGGCATGCAACACCATGCCCGGCAGAGAAACATATTTTAAATCTAGATCTTTTGGACAATCCATTTACCAAGGAAGGCAAGAAGGAAGAGGTGAGGAGAAGACTTAAACACTCTTGAGGATGAGCATTATGGTGTGGTGACACCAAGACCAAGAAACAAAACTGGCCTAAAATGTTTAACATAACACACTTGTTTTCTACATAGAATTCTACCTCTACAGATGACAAAAACTGGTTACGACACTAGCAATACCACCAGCAGAAAACAGATCAAACCAATGACAATTTACTTTTAACACCTTGCGTCAAACAAACTGTAGTGGAGCCAGGTGATGGGAACGGAGGGTGGTATGGAGGCCTGCTGACCTGGGATTCGGGGTGGGGGCATCAGCAGCCATTCAGTTACCAGGAGGTCTGGCACTTGCTGATTTATTGATGCAGATAAAATAGCTCAAATTTCATGGATCCTTAAACTTTTCTGAGATAGGGTCCTATAATCCCTGTTTCCTAACTCTTCAGCCTCAAATGAAGCTTTGCATTTATGGTTTCCCACCCAAACTCTATGAAGACTGCCCTGTCTTGGGAACCAAGATCTTTGCCAAGATCTTTTATGTTCATGGTTATGGTTACCCCTTTTAATTAATGTTCTTCTAAATAAGTTCTCAAAAGGGAGGATTTTCAACACTTCCCACTCTAAATTATAGATTTTGACAGCTGTGTGGTTATCATAATCTATTTTACCTGAATCTGTCAAAAGCAATGTAATATTCTTTGTCACTTCTGGTTTTTTTTATTGCCTTTGATACTGTTTTGAAATGAATTAATAATTCACACCCAAGCTATGGTGAAAAACTGGGTACATTTTCCATTGAACCTATCCTTTATATGCCGCTCTGGTGTTGTTTTATATTAAAGTAAAACAATAACAACTGATTTTCAGTGTCTGTGGATGCAGTTTCTTATTGTCCTGACTTCATATTAACTAAAACATCTCACATGAATCTTCTAGCAATATTTGCCCACATAAGTTTTAATATTAAATAACTGCATACAGGTGGCCCATCACTACCTGGGGAGCAGAGGCCACATGTCCCTATCAGGAATCATGACACTTTGTCATACTGTTAATAGAGGATGTACTGGGACTTTCTTCAAGAAAACCCCTTCTGGCCATGCATAGCTGAGTGTGGCATTTGGTCATGGAGTGAGGTGGATTTGATGAACTTTCCAAAGGCAAAGTCCAGCTTGGATTATAGCACCCATCCCACCCCAGCTTCGCACTGCTTCGATAGGGTTCCAGTCTGTGCAGGAACAATGACCCCATGCCTCAATTATGATAATCAAATGTTAAAGTCTACAACTTGCAGAGCTAGGACCTAAAACAAGGCTTCATAAGCAAACAAAATAGAGCATCACAAAGTCGCAGTACAGGAACTGATCCTTAAATCTGCTGTTATACTCTCAGCTTTTCCTTTGACTGTTTATCTTGCTTTTCCTTTTAATTACTGTTCTGTTAATTATTAAATCTGCCACCCATAACAGTTTCTCAAAGAAGGCAGAACACATCTATCCAATAAATAAATGTATATAAGATTACATAATCTAGACGTGTGTGTGTGTGTGTGTGTGTGTGTGTGTGTGTGTTCCTTGCAGTTATATATAGAACTTCGAAACAAGTTTTTAGTTTAATTTCCAAGTGTGATTTTTAGTGAGAAAGTCAGCATGATTTTTCTTTAGCATACACATCAAAGGCCAAAGCTAACAACCATTTCTGTTAGATATTGATTTTGTTAAGTGGTGGTTTGTCATGGAGGTTTGCTCTCAGTCCTTACAGAAAGAAGATCCTAAGTGGACATCTAGACAGTGATAGTGGCTCCCTCTCCTCTGGGGGCATTTGGAAAACTGGGGATTTGGAAAAAAAGACCAATATCACTCTGTGTTTCTACATGCAAGCTAAAGATTGAAGGTTAAATTTCTCCAAGCTCATTATTTTTTCTAAACCATAATTAGAATACTTAGAGATTCTTCACAAAGAATCACTTAAATTTATCCAGTCTGACCTACGCAGTCGGTCAAAACTAACAAGGCGGAGCTGTGTGTTAGTTCCCTTTCACCATCCACCTACCTTTCAGGCCACCTTGTCTTTCTCTAATTTCAGCCTCAGCAATTCCATCCCTCCTACGTCTTTACTCTGTGGAGACGTTTGGGTAATCCTCACATTCTATCCGACAAGAAGGATATTGATCAATGTGAAAACCAGGGCGAGCAGGACAAGCTGATTAACCAGAGATTGAAAGGTGTGGACAGCTGGCAGAGGCCAAGACCTCAACTCTGGTCTTCCTGCTGCTTGTTCCATCAGTTCACGTGCCTATAACCCCAGCCACTGCTTGTCCTATACTGGAAGAAATGTGGATTTGCTACCATAGGTTAGACCCCTGCATTCAACCCACTCATGACAAAAGCAAAAGCAAAACCTGTAAGCTAAGAATCAGGTTGGGTGACAGGGACATTACCCACCAAGCACTCGATGTGAAATCTAAGAACAAAGCCTCTTCCGTTCCCAAACTTCTGGCGATCCAGGCTAGCCTGAAGACTGGAAATTCAGCAGACAGGAAATGAGTTTGGAAGTCAGATCACTAGGAATCATTCTCCCAGCTGTGCCATAGAGAAATCAGTAAGACATCACGCCTGTCCCCTCCAGGAACAGAGACTCTAAAGAGAGGCAAGCTATGCAAGTGACTAGAATGCAAAGCTAGGACATTAAATAAAATTTAATGAACAATTATTATGTGGCTGGCACTGATCTAGACATTGGAGCTATATGGACAACAGGAAACAGTGTGGCACTCCACAAGCTTGGGGTGTAGACTTGGGGATGTCACAGGTAGAAGGCCCGGTACAACACACAGAAACCTGCATATACCCAGCATGGGAAGTGAACAACAGAAGTACCTAAAGTTCTGTATAAGTTTATTTTATGTCCCAACAAGTGCTGAGAAGATAGAATAGTATGACAGTGTGACCAGAAGGTGTCCCTGGCTAGGAAGATCAAGGGAAACTTTTGAGAAGACATAAACGGAGACCCAATCAGTGAGAAGACAGCCACAGGACCTTTGGGGAGCAGTGCTTCCAGCAGAGGGAACAGGAGCTGAGCTGGGAGCCAGAACTTCTGCCAGGGAAATGGGAAGTGGCCAGGGTGGGAGGGGGAAGGGAACAGGGAGAGGATCAGATCTTGGAACCAGAGAAAGAAGAAGGCAGGGTCACATTGTGCGAAGACCTCAGGGACCACAAGAGGTGCCTAGATTTGATGTGGGTACTGTGAAAGCCAGCAGGGCACCTGGCATCTTAGACTGGATGTGGCTTCCCCTGGAAAAAGCACTTACGGCTCTGAGCTGGGGTGTCTGTCTGTAGAGGCAGGAGCCTGAGTTATGTGTCCGCTTCAGCAGCCCAGGCAGGAACCCAAGGGATTGGGCTTGGGACCACAGCAGACAGGGCAGAAAGGCAGAGGGCAGAGGGAGGCTGGCTGGGCAAGTGGGAGACAGGTGTGTAGACTGGAGGTAGTACCGTACACCCAGATATGGAAGCGTTAGAAATGGGGGAGGAGGAAATTCATTTCCCCCGAGGCATTGAGCATGAGATACTTGTTGGACAGTTAATTGGAGATGTCACGTGGAAGGTGACTACGTAGATTTATAGCTCAAGGTAAGTGAAGGTAAGTGTCATGAATATAAAGGAAGGATGGTGTCACAACACCAAGGAGCCCATGGTCAGTCATATCACTAAAGGTCACCTGATGGGCACAGCCAGACTGTAGCTCTCTGGAGGAGGCAGAGGTGGTGATCAGTTGAGCCCTCTCACCAAAGCACACAGCTTCCTGCGCTGTTCCAGCCCTTCCATTTTCGTTTGAGCACTTCTGTCAACCTGACTCTCCTTCCGGCATCCTCACCTCTAGTGGCCTTAAAATAAATCGCCACCAATAAGCAGGCAAACTCTTCAGTGAGACCTCTGAGGCACGGGTGCCACATACTGCTTTTTCCGGCCTCCTCACCGAACTTCTCCCTCCCTGTTCCTCCTGTGACATCAGAATATTGGAATTGTTTATCCCAGGGCCATGTGTGCCCCACATTTCAGGCCTCTGTGTGTGCTGCTCTCTCTGCTGTTTACTTGCTCATCTTCCGCCCAGTTAAGTTCTCTTCCAAGTGCCGTCCCTCTCTGCATATCTGTTCCTAGGGCCAGTACTGTGAGCCAGGCATGATGCTTAGAATCTTCCTCCTGGAAGCATTCCATGATGACACAGACACTGTCCTTCAGAAGCAACCACCCTTCCTCCACATAGCTCCTCCCACCCTGTCTGATTTTCCATTTTACAAGGAATAACCATTTTGATCCATAAATGACCTTGAGCTCATATAGAACTGTAAGATTTTTTTAAAAATGAGCAAATTACAATAAGGAAGGGCAGCAATGGATCCAGACTTTCAGCTGAACATCAAATATGCTACTTCTGGCCCTGATCAGTCTTACAGGTCAAGTACACATTCAGCACGAACTGTTCAACTGGCAAAACCTTAGATACAAGTCCTATTCTGTATCTATGCAATAGAGAGCAAACAGCTCAGTTCCCACTGACCCTGGTAAAGACCTGCAATTTCTTCTGTATATATTTGTAATGATGGCATTTTGAGATAAAACAAACAGCATCCAACAGTGGCTACAGCAGTGGTATAGGTAGTGTAAGTCACACCTGCAATAAACTGTACAGGAACATTTGTTCAAGTGACCTTCAGTGCAGATCACAGACATAATACAAAAAGCACAAATGCCATTTTGGGGACACAAAACGAGAAATGAGAGGAAATCTATGTAATGGCAACTCTCCAGGGTCTCAGTAATCTCCTGTCCCAGAATACCTGCTCAGGTTCATCCTGGGCTTTCCAGAAAAGCACTCAGTCAATGCAAGGAGCCACTGTATGCCTGGTACTTTGGGAAGGTTAAAATAGTGAGTAGTTACTAAGCATGAGTTTCTCAAATGTTTCAGCTGTGTCCCGTCATAAGAACTACATTGTATGTCACACTTCAATTTACGTATACATGTATGTGTAACTGAGAAAATGTGGTATAACCCAACATTTTATTTCAGACCAATCTTTGTTCTTAAATCCTGGTTACAGCTACTACATGATATCAAGACTCAGTAATGGGCCTTTTGGCTGGAACCACCATCTTCCAGTAATTTGCCAAAATGACCAACACAAAGGGAAAGAGGAGAGGAACCTGGTATAGGCCTTTTAGGAAACATTGGCTCATTCTTTGGCCACATACATGCGAATCTACAAAAAGGGTGATATTATAGGCATCAAGGGAATGGGTACTGTGCAAAAAGGAATGCCACACAAATGTTACCATGGCAAAACAAGAAGAGTCTACAATGTTAGCCAGCATGCTGTTAGCATTGTTGTAAACAAACAAGCGAAGGGCAAGATACTTGCCAAGGGGATTAATGTGCATATTGAGCATATTAAACACTCAAAGAGTTGAGACAACTTCCTGAAATGTGTGAAGAAAAATGATCAAAGAAGGAAGCCAAAGAGAAGGGTATGTGGGTTCAACTGATGCGCCAGCGTGCCCCACCCAGAGAAGTGCACTTTGTGAGAGCCAATGGGAAGGAGCCCAAGTTGCTGGAACCTATTCCCTATAAATTTATGGCATTAGCTGGGGATGGAACTCTGCCATTCAATACCTGATTGCCACTGGGTGTTATTAGGCTCTACATAAACATAAAAAAACACCGTGTTGTAAGGATGGTTTTCTTAATTGAACAGGTGTTTGGTGTGTTTACCTCAGAAACAAGTATTTGGAGCAGATTTTCATCCCACCTAGTTAACTGTGTCAGGTCTTTACTCTTCAGTGTTTTTCTTGCAGAAAGATATTGCTGAGGTATTGTGTAGATGTATACCCAGATGGCCAAATATTTATGGAATATTTATATTGGCTTGAAGAGCCTGTAAATCACTATGGGGAAAAGATGTAGCAAAACAAATGGAAGTCATTGCAGTTAAATAAATTGTTTAAAGCACATACACACAAAAAAAGACTCAGTAATGGGTTGTGACCAGTGCCTTGAAAGAGGGATCCTCTGTGAACTCAAAGCTTTCTTGGTGACTTCATTATAATGGTGGACTCACACCTTACAACACTTAAGCAGGAACATGTATGGGAATCACATGAGTGGCCATCCTGGGACCCACCAGAACTGGTTCTGCCACTGGTGCCCTGTACCATGGCTCCCTCTGTGGGTAACATATTGACTCATTCTCCTTCCACTCTGGTGAGAAGCCAAGCATAGCCAATGTATGTGGATAGACAGTAAGCGTGTGTTGAATGGATGAAAGGCTGGGATGCGTTTTGGCTCAGGTCAGTTTCTTCCAGCCTTTTCCTCCTCTGTCACTAAGGTACAAAAATCCTGCTGGAGGACTTCCCATTTCCTCTGTTCCTTCCCTCTCTTTCATGCCACACACACACACATACATGCACACACCACATCTGTAGTATCTAAAGATAATGTTTCCTCCCATTTTAGTATTGCTTAACTCCAAAATGAACAGGAAATCTTTTATCTAGTAGGGACTTGGTCTTCAATCTCAACTATCAAGAAGCACTCAGGTAGAGCTGACAGAAGAGAAAGGTTGGATAAGCAAAGGCCTCTGTAGTGCACTGAAAACAGGAGGCATCTAGAGGCTAAAAAGAGGCTGAGCTCAGAGCATTTATTTTACTCCTGGCCTATGCCCTGCAGTCGTGATCTGTGTGGTTACAGGAAATGCACCTAACTAGTTTGGATTTCATTAAATTTGTTTCCTCTTTAAGCATATACTCCTCTGTCATTAGGCACGCAGAGATAATCAATGCAATGGTTTCGATTTGAAAGACATTCAGGTTATGAGTGTCATTTGTTTAATTTAGCTCATGAGAGAAGGTCAAAATTATCTCCTGCTATTATTATTACATGTCAGAATTAAGCTCATGAAATCTCCAAGTCCAGGAAACAAGTCGGATACCCAATTTACACTGGTTTTGGGCTGCCCTCTGGGGGCACAGTTGGTCAACACTGTCAGGCATGTTAGGGAAAGGATTCACCAAGTCCTCTCTGTTCTCCTCCATTACAGTCTGGCTACTACTGCAAGCACCAAGGCTGGGAGGTAGGGTGGTCTCTGTCACGTAAGGAAGAGGACAGAGGTTTTCCTTGGGCCTCGTTTGTCTCTGGGGAAAGCTTGTGAGGAGAGTCAACACCATACCAACGGGCAGACCTCTGCCTGTGGTGGTCATACCAGTTTAAAACTAAAAGACAAAGGCGCCTTTGGATCCTGAGGAAAACAGATGAGCTCTCCAGGGCTGTGGAGCGCACCCCTGCATTTCTATAGGGACTGTCACAAGAGTCTTGGAAACTTGAGGAACATACAATGTCCTTGTCAGACTCAGAGATTGTATAATAGCTCTGAGATTTACAATCTGAAACTACAGAGCTTTCATAGGTTGTGTTCTAGTGATAAAGAAGTTGCACCTCCATTTTCTAAAGTGATATCAATAAGAAATGGACATTGCAGAATTAAATTTATGTGAAGGAACAATTGTAATTTGAACAACCTTCTGCACAGGTTGTGCAGCTAATTTTAAGCCAGACCTGTACTCAGCAGAACTGTTAACAGATTTGTTCAATTAATAACTGTTAGTCTCAGAAAATGAGGCCATTTGTTTAAGCTGGTTTAAAAAATAATATTTTGACCAAGTCAAATCAACCTTTGCTGAATTTCAGACTATATTAAAAAGCCAAAAATTATACATTGAAATTTGAATTTTTTTAAAAGAAAATAATTGCTATTTTATCATGGGAGACAGGATTCACAAAAATGTATTCCACAATAATTCAAGCCCTTTAAAATTCTTTTCTTAGGAAACAGCAGTAAGCAGATGAGCTGCTTTTCTGCATGAACATCTTTTGATTTAAACCTGGTGTGACACTCTTTAAAATAATTGAAAGAATTACACATAATTAGTGAAATAGCTGTGCCTAAGGGGCAGACACTGGCTCCTCGCTCCCTGGGCATACTACCTAAAGCCCAAACTTCTGTTATTTATGTTTTAAGGAGTAGTATATTCTAATATATGGTGTAAATTAAATATTTTTTTAAAATAACGAGTAGCATGAGAAGTGCATCTTTCAATATCCCCACGGGCCAGTGGGAAACCCAAGTTGAAAGAGAGTTTGGAATTCTGATTTCCAGAGACACATGACCACAGGAAAAGAACAGATGGTTTATGGACAGTGAGGATTCTAAGGAAAATAAATTTTGGCATGACATAGAAGGCCTGCGTGTTGGAATGGTAAGTAGTACACAGAAAACTAATTAACTATTATCACCAGAAAATAACTCAGAAACAGGCACAGAATGTTCCAGGTTAGCCACAAGCAGGCAAATTCATTTCTAACAACAGGATGCAGACTTTTGACACATGTCTCCGATAATGTTTAAAAACTGCAGTTTCCATTAGGGTGTGTAACTCTACCCCTTTCACCAGCGCTACTGTACACACATGTTCCTTCTCTTCATTTGCAATTAGCAAGCACCTATCTTACAGAAATCAATACAGCCTAATAAATCCAATGTAAATGTAATTCTGCTTGTAAGATACACTCCACACATGAAATCCATGTACTGACTATAGCCGGTGGCTTAAGCACACGACTTGTGTTGGGTTAACAGGTTAACGCAACCTGGCCGAGTTAACTTTTCTCCGTCTCCCTTTCTTCATTTGTTCAATAGACACTAACAGCAGCCAGTCATAGGCTGTTATGAGCATTTAAACAGTTAACTGTCATGACACATCTGACGTGCCAGAGCTACTATATAAATGTTAAATATATATATGAACCATAAGACATTAAGCCATCTGTGTTTCTGTTCTGGAATTAAAGAGATGTCAAAATCTCTGGGAGTCAGGAAAAGTGGATTGTGTATGGAAAAAACTTCCCCCATTATTTTAAGAGTGCTCATCCCTCCCCTCTACCATTTCCCCTGAGTAAGCCAGTTTTCTAGTTAAAAAAAGAAATTATCTGATTGGAGACAATTTTTTTAATGATTCCCCTTTTTAACATTATTTCAAAAGACATTCTTTTGTTTGAACTTTCTCCAGTTAAGGTGGACTGGAAGCACAGGCGCCAGGAAATCACTCAGGCATTCATGTTTCTACCCTCGCTTAGGACATAAATTTAATAGTTGCTGACCAAATGTTGAATTTCTTTTAAAGAAATCAATCATATGGATTACTGTTTCCACGTCATGGAAGGTAATCCTTAAACCCAATTAATAGAAATGTCTACACCTCACTTAATGTCCATAAACCTTCTCAAGTGCAATTATAGCTGTAGGTTCTTTAAGAGAGTAAACTCCAAAATGGAACTGAATTTTAGACTGAGGAGAAATGAAAGGGAACAGGAAGATTAGATATCCAAAGACCAGGAAAAAAGGAGCCCATAAGCTTTTCTAAGTTTGCTAAAGAAATGTTGAAAAGTAGGTTTACTATATATCATGAAAATTCCAGACAAAATAGTGACAGGTTCAGTCCCTAAGTCAGCAAACAAAAGGTTGGTGCTGTGTCAGGCTTGCTCTGGGATGCCCGAGGCAAGTACTTTCTCGGCTACAAGCAAATATTTTAGGTAACGGTGAAAATACAGCATTTCCCAAAGCAATCACGCTTTCTTATTTTCTAGTTCCAGCTGTGGCAAAATTTCTACCTGTCAGGGACTTTGAATTACACATGGGGAAGGTCACACGTGCTTAGGTACTCATGATTCTGCTAATTTTCTACATAATAATCTCACATCCTAACTTCCTGGATCACTTAAAATAGAAATGTTTCTAAGGAAAATGTATGCTCTTATTTAGAAAACCATTTGAAATGTCTCCCTCTTTGAAATACGGACGCAAACTTGAAATATTTGCTAGTTTGATTATGCCAAGAGGCAGGGCAGGTTCTTTTTAAGTGCCCCCATCTAAATGCTCTATCTCTTCCAAATTAGCCGAGAGCTTGTATCATTGGTTCAGAATAAGATGCTGAAAGCTCAAAGAACAGATTTCCTTCAAGAGATGGATGTCCAGGCTTAAGGTGAGGGCTGCAGAAATGGTACATCTTTGGTGGCTTAGAGGTGATAGGCCGAATATATAGGAAATTATTACAGTGCAAAATCTACCAACAACTTTTATATAAAAAAAAAAATCTTTTCAGTAAATTAATAGGAAATTTCACTCTCCATTTCTACTACCTGGCAACTTAACAGCTGAGTTAGCACAAGGCTTAAAGAAAAATTTAGGAAAAACAATTCTATATTCACAACAATAATTCTGTGTTAAGAATTTGTTGTTGTTGCGGTTGGGGATGTAGCTCAGCGGCATAAGTGCCTGCCTGGTAAGCACAAGGTCCTGAGATTCCTGGTACTCCCCCCCTAAAAAATAATTTGTTGTTGTTTTATGGAAAACTCTGTCTTGATCCTGCAACTGACTCAATATCCGTGGCATCCAGGAAATCAGCAGGTGCACCTCTCAGCAATGGCCCCCAGCAAAGGTGCCACTGCCTGAAGACCCGTGCCACAGAGCAGCCACCCTCCTGACCTGAGCTGTCTCGGGGGCCTGACAAAGGGTCTGCCTCTGCTTATGCCCTTATAATACCATGAGCATCTTTGCAGAATGAAAGCCACTCTGTCCAGATGCATCCAGCTTGCCTCTGACCGGGCCCTCCACCTCTATGTTAAAGGAATTCCTCCCCTCCTCTGGGACCCCACCAGGTTTCCTTCCAAAGAATCAATCACCTCCCCTTCCCTCTTGCAAAGCAAAATCCAACCAAGCAAACACGCAAAACTACTCACAAGGAAAGCTTCAAGCCAAGATGCCATAGCTCAACCAGCCTTTCACATCTCCACTTCCTCACCACAAACCATGTCACCTATAAACTTGACAAAAAACCTAGTATTCACTCACGTTTCCTGTAACCCTTTCCAACTCACATGACATCACAAGGTTCTGGCAAGAAACATAACACAGAGGTAATTTAAAATTTATAATCCAGTTCTATTTCTTATTAATGGTATTTTTGGAAGGGTCATCTCACAGCTCCCTATGACAACATACTGACCAATGCCTCAAAAATATACAAAATTTAAAATATTTATTCAACACACACTTTACACTGTCCCAACAAACAAGTTTTTAAAGCCCTCCATTATACATCAAATATATTTGTTGATTTATATAGTCTTGTAGAAAATTATTATTCAGCTATTTCTAGTGGTATTAGAATGTTACTTGAAATGTTGGGTGATATCTTAGGCTTTCTTTGCTATTCTCCTTGTATATGCCATGGCTTTCCACGAAGAGCACTAGAGTATTTTATTCACAGGGTTTAAGAAAATGGTTAACAGTGATTTATAAATGAGGAAACTTCTTAATGCATTACATTCTCTTTCAGGCTGGAAAAATAGTACTGGCCATATCAATGGTGGCATGTAACAATTCCAAAAGTCAGAAGCCAATGGAGAAACATTTGGGCACATAAGTAACCCAAACTGACTTTCACCACGGCTCTTTCAGATTACAAGGAATTACCCAAAAGTGAGTATTTTGGTCAAACATAAACATATTGAACAGAGGATAAAGAAGATGCACACAACTTTTCTGAGAGTAAAGTGAGAACTGGCAATACGTGTCATGCAAATTTTAAAAGGATTGAGGTAAAATTGTCCTTTGAGGAAAAAAGCCACAAAAATGCTCTAGTCTTCTGGCTAGACGGTTGTACCACGTGAGAGTTAGCAAATGAGCAAGGGACAAAGACCCAAGGTCTGGGAAAACCATACTGCGGATCCCAGCGTCACAAGCACATCCAATGAAGTAAACGGAAAAGAACTTCATCTACACCAGAAATCCAAATTTAAAGGTCTGTCAAGAAATGGTAACAGAGGAAGAAAACCTGATAGATTCAATAAAGAAATCATCACCTGATATACTTGAGAAAAGCTCCTACATTTGTCATAATGGCTGAATTAGAGTCTCATTTGAGGATATTTTTCATATCACAAAGGATCTTTAAAAGTTATATACTCTTATTTGCTGAATTTTTTTTCTTTGCCACAATGACTTCAGGCCTTAGAGGGCTGTGCAAATGTGACTGTCTACAGTCACGCTTAGCTGCCTCAGCACAAGATTCTGAAAGAATTATCTGCAGGAAATAGTTTTGTTTGGTCTGATTTCAGAGGGGGAACTTTTTTCAAAACACAATGGCACAGTGCAGTGGAGGAGACATTGCTGCCACCAAAGGCCATATCTTACCATACAAGTGTCCAGGTCTTCCAAACGCTCTACTTCCGTCAGCTCCTCCACGGTGATGAGGGAGCGCTTTGCTGGCTTCTCCTCAGCCAGCTCGATGTCCAGGGAGTCTTGCTGAGCAACGGTCCTGCCACGTCTGCTGAAATGCTCAGCCTAGAGGGTGAAGATGCCACAGAAGAAATAAAGCAAAGGGTCAGGGCCGAGCTGGCAGGCTGCTCTTGAGGATGTCCTTTCCAAGATGGCACCTTGGCAAGCAGTCCACGGCCACTCAGGAATCCCCAGCAGAGCAGCTGGCCTCTTTTAATATCTCTCTTTGTAATCTTAAGAGAAATTACAAACCTCCCTTCACCAATGAGGAGATCACTTATTCTAGAATAGAATAAGCTGTGCTCTCTTTAGTAACTTTACATGACAAGAATCTTTCTATGTCTAGTGCTTTAAAAATTTAGCTAGTGAGGGCAATAAAATGATTCCAGTTTCTACTATTTTAAAAAGAATGAAAGAAAAGAAATTACTAAAAAAATTTAATGACTGTTAGCTATCATTGTTTTCAGGTGAGGAATAGCACATTTGATACGATTTACTATAACCAATGTTATGTTTTAGATAAAAAAAAAATTAAATGGTGAGAGGTAGAATGAACTGGACTGAAATGGAAAATCTCCAGTGTTGGGCTGATTTAATACCAGCAACTATGATTTAATTCTTCTGAAACAATGAGGAGCAGTTGCACTGTCTGTGGCAGCCTTGATAATGTTTCTATAAAGTTAAAAAAAAAATGATATCTGAATCTCAAAAAAAAGTTTCACTCTGAAGACACCATTTCATATAATATCTAATCTCTTTTTATAAATTCAAACTAATATATTCATATGAAAATGAAGTTCCAGACAACAGAAGAGTGTATTCACACACAATTCCTTTTCATTTGTAAAAGAGTATGTCAGTGCTGCCTAAGTAAATTCTTCAGTGAAGGACAAATGTAAAAAGGTGAGGAAAACAAACTTTTTGTGTAGTTTTCACACGCAGTCTCACTGATCAAATACGCTGTATTGGTGTTATTAAGGGAGGGTTCTGAGGTAGTTCTTGTGCATTATCAATTAAAAAAATGTTTCTAATAAGAGTGGTGTACTGATTTTGTTTGTGCTTACTTTGTAAAAAGAAGAATCTGAGGTGGGAGTTTCAAAAAAGGACACAGCTCTCAACTGTGCCAGGATTAAAGTATGGAGCTTCTTCAACTTTAGCATATTACAGACCAATCTTCTGTGTATTCCAAAATTGGTACAAAATGATTATGTTGATTAAATACAATGAACAAAATTTCAGATAAGTAATGTGTGTTTGGCCATTGTTGCATGCCAAGTTGTTCTAGGAGTTTTCTCATTGCCTCCTGTTGGATCCTCAACTTGTGAGTGGTCGTGACCGGTGACCACTCCTTAGTGGGCCACCTCAGGTCCCTAGGCAAGACTCTGAGAAGTGCTGCTACAGATGTATTATCTTTCAAAGTTTATAAGAAAGTCTTATCCACTTTTCTCATTTGTCTGCTTCTAGAAGTTCCTCTCCTTTTATGTTCTCTCTTACTGCGCAAAATCCAATGCCGTAAAACTGGGCCTCTTAATCCTACAGTACCTCTGAAAGTCTTTCTCCGGAGTGACATGCATGGTAACATTTTTGAGACTTGATATATAACCAGTTTTAAAATTGTCTATGTTGGGCGGGGGATATAGCTCAATGGTATAAGCACCTGCCTGGCAAAAGCAAGGTCCTGAATTCGATTCCCAGTACCAAAAAAACCCCACAAACTGTCTATGCCTTAGAGCAAGCACACTTTCAACTTCAAGAAACACGTAGCTTCTATTTTTGATCTGTACTGGTATTGGTACGCTCCCCTAAACCTTAGTACAGGGCCAGTCTATAGATGAGGGACAGTTACTGTTTTTCCTTGGCTCTATCAGAGGCACCTGCTGGGCAGCCAGCAGCCATCAATCACTACATTACGCCCATTTGCCTCTTGTACTTTCTTTGGACTCCAAATATTTCATTTCCCCCTAGTGCATTACAAAATAATCATGGCAGAGCAACAAGGTGAGCAACAATAAATTAAACTAAAATTTTAATTTTTAGTCCCTAGTCTCAAGTACATTTCTCACCACAACCTTAGGCCTGCACTACAAGTAAAAGATCTCTGGGGACAACTACTTCTGTTTTCCTGTCACTCCCTCTGGAGAAATCTGAACATGCTCCAGAATGGCTGGAAGCAACAGAGAAGAGCAAGGAATAAAAACAGAATCTTAAACCATGCAGCTGCAAAGGGGTGAAATGCAGAACACAAGCCACATCCCCCCAGAAGGCCACCCTGTGTCACAGTGGAGCCAAAACAGTAGGCCTTGCTCAAGATGGGTGCGGCACTCACCAGCTTATGGTGGCAGTGTGACAGTGCATCCAGGATCTCGTCCACAATCCGGTCAGACAGGAAGGAGGCCACCGTCAGCTTTACTTCGCTGTGTGAAAACCGTGAGGGCAAAGCAGTGTTGGAATTTGTGCAAAGGGAGAAAAGTCACCCACCCCGGACGCTGTGCTGATGGGGTCAATCCTGAATCTGCTTTTTTGAAAACAGAAATTAGACTATCTGAACAGGGCTAAACATTTCCAAAAATATGCCTTAAACACTGCCATAAACACACAGGTAACAGATTCTCTTTATCAATTTCAATCTGCCTCTGCAGTTTCAAAACTCAAGATTTAATGCTAGAAATGAAAACCATCTGGATGAGGATAAACTTAATGGGAAACACCTATACCACGTGGCAAAGTACAATTCACCCATTCACAGAAATGGAAACAGTCCTGGGCTGGAACAGATTAAGCAAGTCTAGTCTGGTTGCTAAGTCTTACTTCAATACGCACATCCCCCACTGTTTTAGGAAACTATACCAATCACATGGCGCCGTATTAGCACCGTATTGCACTGCTTCTGCTTTCACTTTTCTTTCTTCTCGATACAGTACTAGGGATTGAACCCAGGGCCTTTGCACTGAGCTGCATCTTCAGACTTTTTCCTTCCTGCCTGCCTGCCTCCCTCCCTTCCTTCCTTCCCTCCTTCCCTCCTTCCCTTCCTTCCCTCCCTCTTGCTAACTATCTAAATTGTCCAGACTGGGTTCAAACTCACAATTGTCCAGTCTCAGCTTTCCAAGGTGCTGGGATTGCTTATCCATCTTGCAGCAAAAAGTTGCAAATGTACTATGTTCTGATGTGTTCTGAACAGAAGTTACTAAAATGTTCAGTTTTGGTTCCTTCTGCTTGACCTCCCTCAAATAGCACCCAGGTAACAGAAAGTGGTTTGCACTTTTTACTAACAGACCCAGCCACTAAGGTTTCTATCAGATGGCTGATATTTTAGTATTTTAGCAATGTGGTTTTTGCAAGAATTCAGCTTCCATATGCATTTGTAGGGTAAACAACCCTACTTTATTACACAGTCATCCTAAATGCAAAATACACCTAAAGGTCAACATGTTGGAGACGCAAATCCACATTCTGACATTGTCTCGTAAGTTCAGCCTGCATTTTTTTTTTTTTTTTTTTTTTTTTGGTCTTTTTGAGACAAGGTCTCCATATGCAGTTCAGGCTGGGCTTGAGCTCACTTTGTAGCCCAAGCTGGCTTCAAACTGCAACAATCCTCCTGCCTCAGCCTCCCAGGTGCTGAGATTACAGGCTGCTGAGGTTATAGGCATGTGTCTCCATACCTGGCTGCTCAGCCTGCTTCTGATGTTAACAATTTTTATGCTTTTATGGCTGGTAAAAGAGTTATTATTTAATCCTAAAGCTAAATTTGAAAATATATTTATGTAACAGGGAAAATTTTTTCTACTTTTAAGGCAAATTTTTGCATTGAGGTTTTTCTGCCTGGGGAACTTTTGGAACTAAGGCAGAACAGAGGTACCAGTTCTTTGATTCCTGTACTAAAAATGTACCTGGTCTAAAGATAAAAGAAGGTTTCTGTATTTATTTATTTTTTTTCTTTTTGCGGTACTGGGGATCGAACTCAGGACCCTGCGCTTGCTAGGCAAGCGCTTATTCCACTGAGCTATATCCCCAGCCCAAAGAAGGTTTCTTTAATTCCTGTTTATGAAGCAAGGACTCATTAGTTCTTTGGTTTATCTAATACTTCATTATGCCCCAGAGGTGTCTAGGGATAAGATTCAGATGTGAAGAGTTCTAGTCTCATGGGAAACTTTTGGAATTTGTCCATTTCCAAAATGACCATATGTGACAGAATCTGATATTCCGGTAAAGAAATCAAGAGTATGATCTGGTGCTCGCTGAACCCACTATTATGAAAGAAGAGTGGTCAATACATTGTTTGCCCTTAATATTTAAAGGGGATTTAATATTTAATGTTTTAAATGTAGTTTATGTTTTAAATATATAATACTCTTTATTTTCAATGAAAAAATGCAAACATCCATTGTAAGTGATGGAGCAATTCACAAAATAACGAATCCATGGGATCCTATACATTCTTTGACAATCTTTTGAATGTCTAAAGTTCTTCCAGCTGCCAACAATTCGGCTGTGTATGTTTTAAGAACTTAATTAAAACCACAAACAACAAAATCAATGAGCTGCATCTGAGGCTTGACACTATACAGTTACTGCAGAATCCCTAAATCCTCAAGGTGCTGCAACCTAGGCTGTCACCCTTCACAATCACCCTTGACATGTCACCTTCAACATAAAAGCAATGATTTTGTTTTGCTTTATGCTATTTTACGGTCTCGTATTGCTTGCAGGTTGCCGTTCATCCCCATCAGTATGTGCCGGCCCTGCTCCTACTCTCCGGACAGGAGCTACTTTTGCTACATCCAAAGAGTCCTATCAATATCTAGAAATAGTTAAAAGAGAAAAATTAAAACTGTTGAACTTGAACTTTCACTCATCTGCTTCCTTAACTAAGAAACAGAGTAAGAATTAGCCGGTCATCATGGAATACTGGTGATACCAAGAGTTTCTATGTGAAAATGTGGGGAAATATGTCAATGATCACAGCTTTTAAATGTTTAAGTCTCAGCATATTTTTCAAACAGCTGCCTATGTAAACACCAGACAGCCATCATCAGTACATTTGCAGAATCACAGGCCCACCAACACAACCCAGAAGGAAAATATGATAGGGTCATAGAGGGTCTCTGTGTCTATTATATAGCCTTTGCATTTGCTAATAATAGCATGACAGAGAGTAAACTGGCCTCAGTGTTTAACTAGAGATCTGGAAGGAAGATAAACCTCAGAAGCAGAAACTAGGATTACAAACATGTCCCTCTCCCTGAAATATAAAACCTTAAAGACAGCCGATAACTCTAAGCTCTCAGACAATGCAGGCATACATGTGGCCTTCTTATTTTGGAAATGTATAAAACCTATGCATTTATGCACAGCTATATTTATATTCAGCCCCTGCCTATTAGATATGCCTGAGCGCATTATATATCGGTAACGCCAACAATAACAGTCTTTAGAGCTGCCTTGACTCACTCATGGATACTGCAGATCCACGGCTTATTAATGTTACAAACCCACCTAATTTTGTTAAGGATATCAATTCCAGACTGCTCCAACAGGACATTTTTAACAAAGGTACGTGGAATGGAAATCTTTTCGGTGCTGGCATGAATCAAGTCTTGTCGAATGTGGGCTTTTCTCATCACATTGGGACAAAGGTTCTCGGCAGCATCGACCATAGATTCGAGCAGAGCCTGCAATGCAGCACAAAGGAGGGCAAGATGGTGACACCGCACGGGAGACGCACCACAAAACTGTGAGGTGGTAATATATGATGCCAGATGCCAAGCTTGAGCGCCACCAGAGATACAAAGCTGCCCAGGGTGACCTGGGACTGCTGCATGCTCGTGATCTCAGGTAAGCACTTTAAATCAGACACTGGCACCTGCAGCATGACAACGCAGCAGCCTAGCAAAGCTGTGCGTGAGCAGATTAAAAAAGACGAGTTTCAAATCTTTATGCACCAACTTTCCACATCAGATCATTCTTGCTTATACTAGAAAATACACTTAGTGGTAGGAACTCCAGACCTAGAAAGAGAAAGACCTAAAAAGTACATCAGATTGGAATGCTTGTGACATTTTGCAAATGACAGAAACCCTGAATTAGGTAAATCATTCAACAGCTCTCTCAAAACAGCAGCAGCTGACTAATGAAAGAAACTACTGCCAGTTTTGCTCCTTTAAAAGAAAAGCTTTAGAATCAGGTAAAACAATAATGATTGTAACAGCAATAAACAACATAGACAATAATCAATGGAGACATTCACAGAGCACTTAATAAACATTGATAGCCATAGTCACAAACACATTCATGTAGCACTTTCTAGTATGACAAATATTTCTGCACATTTCATTCCTCCAACAGTTGTGAAGACGAGCAGAGCAACTATACACGTGACAACCACGTTTCAGTCAAAGAATGTGAGCAAACGGAAGTTAAACAATGTGCTTGAGATGGACCCTACAGCGGGCAATTGTGGACAGGCATCAGTACCAGCATCAGACCTAAGTCTGAACCCCATCTGAGCAGTAGTGGGCAAAGTTACTGATTTCAGCATTTCACTTTCCTTGCCTGCAAAATGGCAGTAAAAAAACAAGTTCTCACTTCATAGGGTTATTGAGGATTAAATATTACAAATGTAAAATGTCTAGCACACCATTATTCATCGATAACGGCTATTAACCCAGACTACTAGCCCAGTACTCCTGAGAAACAAGACCTCAGGCATCAGTACTGTTTAGTTCTGTCCTGTTCATCAGCCTACAAGTTACTTTCTGAACAGTTCCCCTGCACGAGGGCGCTAACTTCAAAGGCCCGGCTGTGCAGTGAGCTGGGAGGGATAGGAAATAATCAATCTCTGCCGTTCTGTGGTTCTTACCTTCAAAATCAGCAATGTCTGAGATCTCCTTCTCCTCTACAATCCATGAGTGCACACCTTGAGCCCTCTCAAAAGGAATTTTAGCTACCTTAGGCATTTAATTCAAATATTTTGCAGTTGGCTCCATACAACCTTTTTATACCTGCACTAACAAACACCACGATACAGCACTCTGTATAATGTACAATCATCCACGACCTCTTTTAATCCACATAATAAGTCTATAAATCAAGGTAGATTTGAACATCTCCATTTTATAGATGAGAAATCCGCAGATAGAGAAAACAAGTGACCTGCTAGGGTCACACGGCTGGTTTCTGGAATTTGTGAGATGGAAACTCAGGTCTTCTGCTTCCTATGCTGGCACCAATCTCTCAGACCCTGCCCAAGGCCCCAAAGCATGCTCCTTTCCTCTCTGCTTCATCACGTATACTTCCCCCAGTCATCTGCACCGAAGGTTGCCAGGGCAGACTTAATGGGGACAGGACCTGGAGAAAGGGTCACAGAACACAACGATAATGAAGCGCCTAGTTAGGCGTGGCGGCACATACTTGTAATCCCAGCACTGGGGAGGCTGAGGCAGGAGGATCACCATAAGCTGGAGAACACCATGAGCTACATACACGAGGTCAAGGCCAGCCTGCAGTGTACAGTGAGACCCTGTCTCAAAAGACACAAATTGATACAGCCCCTCCCAGGTAATCAGGCCCTCTACACACTAGATCCTGTTCACATCCACCCTGCCAGTAGGTTCACATTATTACCACATCGCAGTGAGCCTACAGTACTGCAAGGTGTTCAGGTTCGCGATCACCTACCCTTGCACCCTTGCCACATACTGTGACAACCAATGTTCCTCTAGGAATGCAGCACAGTAGCTTCAGATCCCACCCTTCTGATGGTTTCAGACATGAGCAACATTGTTCTGTAGACATTGTTTCATTTACCTACATTTGGTATTTTCCCTGCCCATTATTCTTTCCTCACACTTTTCCTCTGTCCCAAAGTATACACTTGCAATAATTTTTTTACTGTTGCTCAGTGATAGTCAACTATCTCAGCTTTTGATTTGATTAAAATGTCATCACATCCTCATTCTTAAAATATTAAGTCCACTGGGTTTGAATTCTAAATAGACACTTCCTGTTTGCTCAGAAGGCTGAAGATGCGATTTCATTGTCTTCTGGCTTCTACTAAGTGTTGAAAAGCGAGTGGCCAGTTCTCATGTTAGATTTTCTTAAATAATAAAAAAAACTCCCTTTTCCTTTGACTACATCTTTGTTTTCATTTTCTTCCATGTTCATGATGATGATTCTAGATGTGGATTGCTTTGGATCTGCTGGTCTTCCAAATTGGAAGAGGCTGGTGCATATCATTAGTTCCTGAAATTCTTAGCCACCAACCCTTTGAATTCTTTTTTCTTTTGTTTTAGGAATCTAAAGTAGACATCTGTGAAGCTTTCTCACTCGCTCACTCTGTTGGTGTCACTGAACTTTCTTTACACCTTCTTCATTTTGTTAGTCTTGGTTTGCCTGCCCTTCCATGCCTGGCAGTGAACAGACATTGTATTTGAACTGTGATAATGAGATTTCATTTTGCACATATGAGGGGTGGTCAAAATATAGGCTGAATATTAATAAAAAGTTTATTTACATCACAGTAAAAGACACATTGCCATGAACCTTTCTCATACTTGAAACGCTTATTCCATCATTTTTGCCACTATCTGAAGCAATCATGGAAGTCTTCTAAATGCCTTTGGGTGTGATTAAAAAATACAGCAAATGCTGTTGCTGAATGCCATCCAATGAAAAGGCAGACTTTCAAAACCATGAAGGTTATATGTTTTCATCCACCTTGTTTACCAGATTTAGCATCATGAGACTTCTGACTCTTCCCCAAAGTCAAAATGATCATGAAAGATAAGCATCCAAGTAGCCACAACAGTGCAGATAAAGATGCTTCAGAAAGCAGCAAGAATAAGTGTGTTTGAAATAAGGGGGGGTATTCTGAGAGGAACTGATAGCAATGTATTTTTTAATGTAATAAATTTCTAAATAATTAAACATTCACTATATTATACTTCATATGTTCCTAATGATAATCTCAAGAGTGCATATTTCTTAGCTATCAAAATAACTAATGGCACTTAGGGAATCTGTGTAATATTTGTAAATCAAATTGGCTTAACAGATTCAGATGGCAGCTAAATTCTTGGCCTTGAATTTACTCAATGACTGGCAAAAGTGTTCTGTACTAAAGTGTTCCATGTCCACAGACCTTGCCTGAGACTGAGATTAAGGGTGGTGGAGTAGTTAATCTGCCAGAAAAAATTTCAAGGCAGTCGAATGTTAAGGCTGTGGCATGGGTATTGTTGGGGCTTTTAGCCAGATCTATGTTGAGAGTCAAAAGCAAGGAGCCCAGCAGGATGATTTAAAATATTATGAGCTTGGCCAGAAAGGAAGCACCAGTAAAGCTACTGACTGCAAAGACAGAGCTAAGGAGATCTTGATTGCTGAGAAAGAACAGGAGAATGGAAAAGATGATCTGAGGGCATCACAAGAAGAAGGGAGTCTCCACCCTTTACAGCCTTAAAACTATAAAAGTGAAAGACTCTGCTTTGAGGAGAAAGCCACAGAGCATCATGTTCCAGAATGGTGGCAGCATACAGAATTTGTACCTCAGAATCAGATTCAGAGTGCCCGGTGATCTAGGCACTCAACCCCTACAGTCATGAGAGTGGAAAGCCTGGCTACTGCTCCAACCAGCAGCAGATCTTGGCATCATCCACATGCTGCTGGCTTTAGGCATATGCAGAACACAAGAGTTATGAGGTGAAGATGGCTTCCACTGCAATTTGAGAGGCCTGTGAGGCCAGGCAGTGTGCCTGAGAGGGCAATATGTGAAGCTGTGAAGGTGAAGCTGAAGGTGCAGTGGAGACCCCAAAAGTTTGGCAAGGCCAGGTACACGGATCATCTAAGAAAAGCTGCAAGGAGGGACCACAGTAGGCCTAAGAGAGAAGCCATGAGAGTTACAACCACCAGAAGTGCCCCAGGGTAAAACCATCCCTTTGGAGTTCATGTATCACAGATTGTTTCAGATACTAGACATGGAACTATAGGACTTTCTGTTTGTCCTGCTGGATTTTGGACTTGCTTTGGTCCCAATCCTTGGTATCCCCCTGTTTGTAACTCTTGGAATGAAAATGTTTATCCTGTGCCATTGAATGTTAGAAGTGTTTAACTTTTCATTTGCATAGGGGCTTGCAGCTAAGTGTTTGCCTTACATCTCAGAGGAGACGGGACTTGGACTTTTTGGCAATGCTGATACTGTTAAGGCTTTGGCAATGCTTGCAGATGGACTAAATGCCTTTTGCATAAAGGGATGCGCATGTATCTTTGGGGGTCCAGGGACAGAAAGTTATGGTTCTAATGTAATATAATGTTGATAGACTTAAAACTGGTTCTTGAGGATTGTTAAACCTGTTTTATAAATGTTCAAGTTGTGAAATGTTAAGAAAAAGCATGTCTTTGTATGTGGAAACCCATGTTTAAAGAAATGTGTCTGGTTGCCAAGTTAACAAGGGGTGGATTGTAATGGCTGATACACTGTGTCAACTGGAGAAGTTTAGAAGTTTAACTAAGCAACTGAGCACGGAGCCAGGGTCCTCATTTTGTAAACATCCACATCTTGAGCAAGAGGAGGACATGGAGATTGTATGAGTGCTACACCTCCCAGGGCATGGTAGCCTGGTTACCATAAAAGGGAGGAAAAGAGGCTTGGTCTCTCTCCTTTTCTTCTTGCTGCTTTTGCTACCTTCTGCTGCCTTCAAGTGTTGCCCCTGTGCCTTGGAGCCAGCTGATTACGGACTGAAACTTCTACAAACTGCTAGTTAAATGAACTTTTCTTTCCATCTACGTTAGTTTTTGCTAATATAATATGTTACTTTTAGAAAATTGGGAAAACAGAAAAAAGGGACTCTTTCACAAGGAAAATCTGATATTAGTAGTGAAATAAGTAGTTTATTAAGAAATGGAACATTGGTTTTATTAAAAATGCATTTTTCTTTCATAATTTTAAGAAAATTATAGAGTACTATTTAGTTATAAAGGAGGAGAAATTTGAGTCATTTGTAGGAAAATGGATACACCTTGAGGCCACAAAGCAGACAGATAGTTACATAGTACATGGTTTCTCTTATATAAGAAACGCAAATAATTTAAAGAGCAAAATAAAATGCATATGCCAAGAAGCAGGGAGATTATGTGGTGATGGGAAGAGGGCTCCAGGGATGGCGGAAAATGGGAGGGAGGAAAGGGAGAAGAAACAGGAACCACAGCCTATAGGTCTATGTTCCCATTCCCCACAAGGAATGTACTTATTACACACTGTAAACATATATAAATACAATCAATAAAACTTTAAAACAAGGCATTGCAAGGCTATTATAAAACAAGGCAGATTTTTGTAAACAGCAAAAGGTGGCCCATTTGTTGGGTAAACTTGAAAGGAATAGAAAGGACATAAACTGACTTTAGTGTATGCACAGTATCAAGAACTCACCATGTACCAAGTTAAGAGAAAATTAAACTGTAACAATGAATTAAGATACATGAATGGAGGATTTGCTATGAGGCATGACGGACATTCCCAAAAGGAAAGGAACTGAAAACTGAGAGGGATTCAGGATACTGAAAAGAAACAAATAAGGGCGGGAGGGACGGGCCAGCTGGGGGCCAGGACCTGGGAGGAAGTGAGAGGCGAGAAAAGCATGCCATGGTCCTTGCAGATAAGCAAGTGGGTGACAAAATGAGAACTCTGGTGACATTTAACAGAGTCGGAAAAGTGAACACACTACAGAGATGCAGGGAATGCCTACTTACAAAAACTAGGTGGTTCTAAATATACTTATGTTGTCTCTAGTTTTTACAAATTCAAGTGCCTCTTACTTCAGTTACCTGTCTTCTAGTTTCTCCCAAGAACAACTAGCAAGAGTCAGTGTCTTGGTTACTTTTCTCTTGTTGCTGAGACAAAATACCCAACGCCCAAAATGAAGGAAGGAAAGGTTTATTTAGCTTACAGTTTATGGAGGTTTCAGTCCATACTTGGTTGTCTCAGAGACAGAGTGGCACACGGCAGAGGGCAAATGTTCATGGCAGCAGAGCACAGCAAAAACCACAAGAGCGAAAGGGAGGAATGGCTACAAGCAGCCTCTTCTCTTCCCTTACATTGTAAACAGGCTACCACCACCCAGGGGGTGTGTAGCTCTCACACAATCTCCATGCCCTCCTTTTCCACAAGTTCAGGATGTATACAAAGTAAGCACTCTGGCTTCCTGCTGAATCACTCAGCCAGACCTCTATACTCCCCAAGTTGACAAACAAGTCAGTTTCATCCACTCTGCAATAAGCCGGAAACAGCCATCAAGGGCACAAGGGTCATGTGCAGGCCACACAGCCTGAATGACAATGGACAGTTGGAAGCAGTTGAATGGGAAGGGCCCTGCTACAATGTTTCATGCTGATTTAAATCTCAGCCTATTCTTACTATGCAAGAAATTATTACAAACATTTTTAAAGAAACCAGGCAATGGATGCAAATAGGTAATGTTCAACAGAAGAAATAAGTGGGTAATGAAATTACTTGATCACTGCCTTATTATAGACATTTTAAAAAATGAGATAAAAGAACTCATTAAATTAAAAACTGTGAGTGTTACCTGCTGTATTTAGTATTGCTCGTATGTAGCAAAATGATCAGCTGTACCACTGGGCAGTTTACAAGCACACATGAAAGTATAGAACAAATGTACTACTTAGTAGAATTAATCAAACTTTAGAAAATAAATTATGGTAGTACATTTGTATAACAGAATACCATATAGCTACCAAAAATGATAATGATTTACCACCATCAGAGTTGCATTTGCAATACACTGTACCAGATATAAAAGGTTACTAATCTATAATACAATATAATCACATAAATGTAAAATTGTATGTAAAGGCACAGAATGCCTGAAAATTCACTAAGTTATTAATAATGATGTGAACTGAGATTTCAGTGGTTTTTACTTTATACATACTTGCTGCAACATTTCACAAAGAAGAGTTTCACTTCTTATAGTCAAAAAAAAAGCAACAAAGTGGACTTGATTTTAAATGTGTAAGAAAGTATCCACTGTATATTTTATCCTTCAGGAAGGACACACGTACTATTCAGTAACAAATGGTCTGGCAGGACTTCTCCTCAACCAACAGGTCTCTTTCTAACTTCTATCTTACTCCAATGCCAATTCAAAATAATCAGAGGTACATGAAAAGTAACACACAAGTTATCTCTGTATTATTAAAGGAAGACAGGGACATAAACACCTAAATTCCAAAACACTGTGTCCATCATTAACTTAATTTTCAAAGAGAGTAACTTCACCTCAAATCCCTAGGAGGTACGACAGTTGTGCTCTTGGAAAAAAACAGACCAAATAATTATAGAAATTCAGGCAAGGCGTTTTTAAGGCAACCCTGAAAGGCACAGTAGAAATAAGGAGAACTTTAAATGTGAAGTTCCTCTGGCATAGTTGTACTTTGAAATTAACTTAAGAACACATGGGTCTATAGCGCACCACTAAAATATCACAGATTGTTTTCAACCCTTTTCTTCAGTCAGTACATCTAAGAAGAGTACTTTGAATGCCCCGTGACTCCATTCTAAATATTTCCCCTAGTCTTTCAACCAAAGGTCCTTTGAAGGACCACTGTGCATCTGCCTAGTGTCAGACTCGTCTAGGAGCTATAGGCACAGCCCCGTCATCTTTCCATACTCAAAATCAAATACGTTAACAGAAACCTGCTCTTTTTTTTCTTCCTGAAGTAGACTTCTCTTGTGCCATCAAAGAAAAAGCCAACCATTCTTTTACCTATCATATTAAGGACACATAGATATTTACCATCAGAATTAAATCAACTTTCACTTGAATTTGTTTCAAAAGAAGTTATTCTAAAACATATAAACAAAGCTGGAATTCACGTGCACCAACACAAAGTGTGCATGCACACACACCCCTTTGTGAAATGCAGGTAACTGTGTCTTGAAGTGCTATTGCTTATAGTCCAATCAACAGTTTCAGTTTCTAAATAATAAAACCACAGACCTTTAGTTGTTCATCTACAACTCTTGTAACTTCTCCTGCCATCGATTCCAGGGTTTCCTGAATGGGATTGGATAACAAACCGCTGGCTCCTGCCCAAGATGCACCACCAACATGGTACAGATTTGGTAGCAACTGTAAGAAAAACAAAAAATAACTATAATAATAAAACACTGTAATATAAAAATGGGAAAAACAGTTCTATTGTTTCTCTACTGGAACCAACACTTCAGTAAGTACCAAATCACAGCAGAGTTAATGAAAAGGTGTAAAACTATCACTAGGGATAATGTGTTCTTGGTCAAACACTCTTTGTACAGACAGACCAACTAAGGGTCAGACTCTTTAGGGGCCTTACTTTTATTCACTGAATCCCAGTAAAGCTGGGATCTGAGACCTCCGCACTGACCCTCTTGTCACTCAGCAGTATGGAAACCACACAGCCGTATGTGGAAGTATGGGAGGCCCTCCTGTGTGGCTTCGTGTTCTCATCTGAACCATGATACCTGAGTTATTTTTATCCATACTGTGGTGACCAAAAATGTGGGCTTTGTCATATAAGGCAATTTTCTGATTCTTCACAGATGCCAACTGAGTATCTTACGACTCAGTTCAATTCAATTGTGAGACTCTGTCATTAGTCTCAGATCCTACAAGGTTAGGGCTCAGTCTCACAAAAATGCCCCAATTCAGATGCCAGTCCCAGGTCCCAGGTCACCACTGGCACTTCTGGACAATCCATATCAATGCCAGGGGTCCCGCAGCCTGCACATCAGGTTCACAAATTTACCACAGTGATTCATTCACAGAACTTAGGAAAGCACTTTACTTGCTACTGCTGGCTTATTACAAAGGGTAGAACAGAGGGAGTTACTGGGTTGGAGGCAGAATAACTTTAAATGAGTTATTACTCACTGAAACTATACACCAGCTGTTTAGGGCCTGATTTTATCCTTTGCAAGTCATGCTGGTCCTCTGCTTTCTACTCCACACTCTTTACATTCTTTGGTAATCAGTATACGGATAGAAAGGAGACAAAGACTAATTCAGGTCACTATGTCACTTGTTAATAAACTTGGAATTCGGTAGAAAGGTAAAGGAAGTTGAAACTAGTTTCTAAAATTTAAATGAAAAAGACTTGTTAGCACACAAGACTCACATAAAGCTTGATGTGAAACTCACCGTTTTAGAGTTCTTTGCATCACGCATGAGCCGTTCTGCTGATTTTAAATCTTCCTGGATAGCATCTCCCCCACAATTTCGCAAAGAGTTGAGGTGATCTTGTACTTTCACACATATTCTGTCAATCATCTGCTCCAAAACCGAAAAGCAACCAAGGAAGCCCAGGTGATATTCAGATAGAAGGAAACACAGAGCGAAGAATGGTAAAAATTCCAGAAAACTAAATGCACGAGGCCGAAGGCTTATTTAGGGAATCTTAGTGAATGTAGCTTATAGCCAATTATTAATTTCAGTATTCATACAAGAAAGCTCTGGCAACATTAGCTCCAGAGGAAAGATTTAAAGCATTTTGGTCCTTTGCCTACCTTACCACATGCAGCAAGTAAAGCAAAAGTGAGCCCTTCTTGGTGATTTGAAATCTTGTAGCTAGCTCTGCTAGACAGCGACTCTCCACCATTAACTTATACTGTGAGCTCTGTGCCTGTGAGACACAGGGCCAGGTACCCCGGGACCAGACAAGAAATGTGCAATGTGCAGACTGCTGAGATGAGGCCAAAATGATGCCAGTGGCCGACCAGTCTCAGTACTGCTGAAGTCAGAACAGCCTCTGCAAATGGACAGCTTTTAAATTGACGTGACCACATCAAGTATTATTCTATATGAATGAAGAGCTATCAAAACGCAGATGCAAGTGCAGGTCCTATTATATCAACACAGGCAATGGTAAAATTAATAACATCTACTTTGTTTCCCCCCCAAATGAAACTTCACTGGAAAATAAGTCACTACCTCCCAAAACAAAACAGTTATCAACCAGACAGATGCATTTAGTATTCCACTGCAGCATATGACAGACATATTGAATTATAAAATAATATTAATATACAATTAAACATAAAAACTAATATCATTGACATTAATATTTGAATATATGATAATGCAAATTATAATTAAGTATTTGTAAATTTTCAAGTGGGTGCTTTTGGATGAGAGGCAAATGCTTATGTAAACAAATAAACTCAGGACTTATTGGTGAATGACCAACTAGAGTCCAGACATAACATGCCTATAAGGGGCACACTTGATAATGAGTGGACCTGATTATACCTGCTATGAATCTCCGTGACTCAGTATGTTGTGTTGTATCGATGCACTACGAGCAGGCTTCATGGACACGAAGCGCTCAGGTAAGGACAGCTCTGCTGCTAGACATGAGAGGCTGAAGCCAATATTTCCACAGGAAATGGAGTCACAAGAAATTCAAACCGGCAATGGAGTACTACTCAGCTATAAAGAAAGATAAACTTGAGGCTTTTATAGGTAAATGGATGTAACTAGAGACCATACTCATAAGTGAAATAAGCCAGACTCACATATGTAAACATCATATTGTCTCCCTACTAAAAGAAACTGAAAGAGTAAATAAGGTCAAAAAGTTACAACAGATAGAGTGAAAGGGAAAGAAACTGCTCAAAAGGAAAGAACAAGTAGAATGAGGGAAGAGAGAAGAGAAGGAAGGGAAAAACAGGTATGTATACACACACAAGGTAGCTTAGATAACGTACTAACTACTACTTTCTATTAGTTCATTAAAAGGAACAGTTAGTCTATATATTGCTTGCTCAATTTTGCATGCCTGTACCTGATCATCTGAGCAATTACTTTGACAATAACAGTATGCAACATAATAGCCATGGTTAATTTCTTATCATCTTGTCTTAAAATTCTGTATCATTTTTATTGTTTTTCTTCTCTTTAAAATAAAAAATAAAGAAAAATTTAAAAAAAGAAATTCAAACTGGCACTTAGGGCTGAGAGAATTATAACAATGTTCCAGAAGATTACATGACTGTATTTGAATTAATGTAAATTTTTCTACAGAAACAAATGTAGATTGTTGTACATGAAAATATAAGGCATACCCTGAAAACAAGCCCTAGAGCATCTTTTGGAACCAAAATTACTGTGACACTTGTTCTTACTGGGGGGAAATATGACAGTTTCTATTGAAATAAAGTCTCCTTGGGATAACTGCATGGGGATCATTTGCAGTTGTCGCCTGGGTTTGAATACACAGCAAAGGATGCAGAGGCTCACTACAGCGGACAAAATCATAACTGAACATTACACGGGGCCCCTCTCTGTACTTGTACCTTTACAGGGAAGAGTGAACAGCTAGGATTTGATATGGTTTGTGCCTGCCAAGACCCTGCTATGGTTCAAGTCCTCATGTCGCAAGGGGGAACCTGGGGGCTGGCTCACGACAGTGACTGCATCCGGGAGGCTGACCCCTCTTGAAGCAGTGTCTTTCTTGGGTGAGGCAGTTCTCTCGTGTCCCGGGCATGGCTGAGTTACTGTGAGAGCGGGTTCTTACAAATTGAGGCCAATTCTGGATACGTCTGTTCCACACACACCCAATGGCTGTTTAAATTTCCACCTCGAGTGGAAGCAGCACAAAGCTCTCACCCGGTGGCACGCTCTCGTTCCTCCCAGCCTCCGGAAACCAGAGCCAAACTGAACTTTTCCACTCTTAATGATTCACCCAGTTTGAAGTATTCTGCTATAGTAACAGGTAACGGACTAAGAAAATAAAAAGCACACAAGCCTGGAGAAAAAAATCTAGTGTGGCTGAAAATTCTTCTCCAATACTTTCCTGCACAGCGTGGTACCCACTTGCCTAATGATCCCACGTCCCAGTGTCTCTCCAACTAAATTGCACAATTACCCGATGCTCTGCATAGAGTCAACTGCACATTTTAAATAATCTTAATGGATACAAATCCTAACTCTTACATTGATCTGTGCTTCCTAAAGCAAAATTGATCATCCCTAATTCATATCTTACTAAGAATGAATCCCAAATTCAAGGGACAAATAAACCATATAGCAAAACAGGATCTGCAGGCCACCAGGGGCCCCTGCAGGCTGACTCAGAGGTAAAGGCAGCGCCATAAAGTAATGATCTTTAATAGCCGCGAAGGCTCTGAGCAACTCCTGAAGACAGCGCCAGCGCCGTTCAGTGATCACCAAACAGAGAGGCTGTAAATGAACTGCACCAAAATGGTCTCAAGTGTAGCATTTTCCAATCACACTGAACAGGAACATAAAAACATAGTTCTTCAATTTACATATGATAAAATCACACACATCTCAACACTCCTCTGAGCGTGTACTTAGTAAAGTTTCACACAAGTAAATGGATCACATTCCGATGTTCAAGCCAAGGCCTGGCAAAGGCAAACTATTATTGATTTTAGATGACACTGAATAATTGCAAAGAATACAAAGTGAAAATATATGAACAAGAAATCAAACAGTTGCCAGTCAATTTATAAATCATGTCTACGTGGTACAGAAATGTGAAGTGGTGAGGCCAGTGCAGGCTGGTGGGTTGAGACCTCATGGGTTAGCCCATCAGCAGACCCCATGGTGACTGACACATTAGGGGGTTTTATGCTAATCTTCCTTGCTTCACCCGAACCTCCAGTGTTTGATTTTCCTAAAGCAACATGGAGAATTTACTGACTGTGTGGTTTGAGGAACCCCCTCCCTCCCAGGGAGACATATACACTCTGCCATTCGTGGACACAGTCTTCTTTATTTTGAGTCTTTCTCTGTGTTCCTATGTCCCTTATAGGCCCCTCGCCTTCCCTTGAGAACACACTGAAAGTTACAGGGCTTTCCAGGGCACAGTCTTCCCTTCCCTAACCTCCTTTGCCTTTGGCTTTGCACTCCATGTTCCTTTTATCCTTCCCAAAGTGATACAATCCAGAGGCCCCTGATGCAAACACACCCAATCAGGACCCTTCTCAGCATCCTCTCTCCCAGCTGGAACCTATGAAGCATGGGGCCTCAATATATGTACCCTAACACAGAGGGAAAAGACTGCATAGAACGCAACCATCAGCTTCCTTGCTGTGAGAAGTATACCTCAGTGAAAGTGGTGCAAGTGAAGCTGGCTCCTTTGGTGACCACATCATACAATTAATATCTGCTGCTGGCTGCTTAGGCTTCTTCAAACACATGGGGGTGTTGAGCCCAAGTGTAGGACTTAGAACTATTAGCAGTAAATGCCACTTAGCAGCTTACAACTTGTTACAGCTGTTCTTAGTTCTAGCAAATAGCTTATTCCTGGAAGATTTTCTCTTGCTCTTCCATTTCTTTATTTAACAGGAAGCTATGGGACACCTGGCACTGAAGAGACCCAGTCATGAGTAAGAAGCAACGTAAAAACATAGACATATTCACAATGAACAGTAGCACGGGTATAAAATGCCATGCGATATAGTACCCACAGTGATGTTAATGTGTTATTCTCTTCACTGCTGAGTCACTGTTTCCTCCAACAGTGTCTCTCATATGTCAGAACCTTGTATAACAGTTTATTCAATGATAAAGGAATCATATGAAATTCTAGAAGATTTAAGAAATTCTACAAGATTTCAGCCAAGGAAGGAATCGTACATAGTTGAGGTCAAAGACAGCTTTTTAGCTGTCTTGAAAGATTTCTATGGATTAAGAAAAGGGATTTCTTAGCATATGTGAGTAGCTACCATGAGACACTGTGGGCTGCAAAGCCAAAATTATTTACTACATTGATTTTTGGGTCCCATAGGACAAGGTTCCCAAGTCCTATGACCAACAGGCAGAGGGAGAACATGGAGTCTGTTACGGTTTGTGTCTGTATGTCCCCACAAATCCTCCTGCAGTTATGGGTGGCTTTTAGAGTTTATGACTGATCCATGATCCAATGCTGAGATTATGGGTGTGAGAGCTATACCCGCCCTACGGCAGATAGTTTGTATATATAACGGAGAGAAAGAGGCTGCTGGCTGCCATTCCTGCCTGCCATTCCTCCATTCTCGAGCTTGTTGCTTTGCTGTGTACTGCCGCCATGAACAGTTGCCCTCTGCCATGTGCCACTCTGCCTCAGAACCAGCCAAGTGTGGACTGAAACCTCCAAAAACTGTAAGCTAAATAAACCTTTCCTTCCTTCATTTTGGATGTTGGGTATTTTGTCTTAGCAACGAGAAAAAAGTAACCAAGACAGAATCTTATAAAAATCTTTAGTAATCAAAGCCAATAGACAAAACAAATATAGCATTAGGGAATGGACTTCAATGTTTCATTCAGCTACATTTTAATTTGTTTTTGGTGTCTCTTGAGACCAATGACTGGCTATGAGGTTGACAGAGGCACTGGACACAATGTATTCACACTTCAGAAAACATCAAGGTAAATCTCCCATAAAGCCACTAAAGTGATGAAAGCCTGTAAATAGCTAATCATAAAATCCTAAGAACTCCCCAAAGTGAAAAGGTGGCCATATACCTACCTAATGATTCCAATAATTCAGAACCGTGTCACCTTTGCAGAATTAAATAGCCACACACCTCTCCCGTGTACAATTTCCTTTCAACTGAGAAGATGAAACTGACTTCTAAGAATGAGCATTAAAGATTGCTGCAGTAGTTTTCTTTGTATTGGTAAAGTTCCCTCTGAATGAGCAAAAACTTGGCAAGACTGTATAAGAAAGAAGTCTGTAATTTGATAGCTTAAAAAGGAGCACAAGGCCAAAAAGTTCAAGGCAAGATTTCACCATTCTCATCGCTTTGAATGTTAAACACTAAAACCAGGAAGTACTAGGGAAAGATTAGCCCTTTGCTGGAAATTCTGAATAGTTTTTAAAGCACTGTTAAGTCAAGATGCTGCTTTCTTTCTTAAAACTTCATCTACTTCACTAATAATTTATGAATATTTTATTCTCAATACATATTGCTTTACTTTTTGTAATTCACGTAGTACATGTCGGCAGTAGAACATTCAAGCAATACTGAGAAATAAAGGAGAATAAAAATCACACCACCGAGGACAGTGGCGGCAATCCCATGGCACACATGCTGCAGCAGGCTGCTGGTATCACTGAAAAGCTCTAAAAGACTTCCCATCACAGACTCAGGGTAACTGTTATTCACAGTTTGATGAGAACTCTTTTACAAGTCTCTAGGCCTACCTGTGCAGTCACTGTCTCTATAAGTTTACCGAACTTGAATATCAAACATATTTTTATTATAGGAGCCTTTCATTCTCTGTCAATATAAAAATAGATATCTGCAAACTACACAAAATAATCTAAAATGAGAGAGCATTTCACTAGCAGTTATGCTTTCTGAATCTTCAGAGGTAAACACCTTATTTCATTCTTCTAGTAGCTTCTACCTTAATTTGTAATCACAGATTTATCATTATATTCTTGATTTACAGTTATGGAAAATACCAGTCGGTTCCATGAAACATAAACTAAAAATTTAACACATTCCTGCTACCAGTCAATTTTCTTCTTTAACTCCTAGCTTTACTTTCATTTCAGTGCCTATTTCCGTTACATTCTATCACGTAACAATGTTTCTCCTCCATGTCTAAGTTGATAGTGAAACTCTAAATTCTCACAGTCAGTAACAAAATTCCATTTGTTAGCCCTATAGGGAAAAGACATAACCTTATAGCTCAAAGTACACTGTCCAAAGGAGCATTTTTTTAAAAGGTTCTCTCAACTATTTCAACTTCCATCTCTGTCACAGTTTCTTATTTATAGTCACTATTGTACATTTTCTTGTTTTTCTTTGTTAAACTAAAGAACTTCCTAAAGGAACATTGTTTCTTGTAGGAAAAGTGGGGTAAAATTCCTGAGGCAATTGGCCCTAGACATGGCGGCGCATGCCTGTAATCCCAGCACTTGGTAGGCTGGGGAGGCTGAGGCAGGAGGATCACTACGAGTTCAAGGCCAGCCTGGGCTAGAAAGTGAGTTCAAGGGCAGCCTGAACTACATAGTGAGACCCTGTTTCAAAAAGAGAAAAAAGAAAAGTTCTGAACCCATGTCTGAAAAAAGCTTTTATTGTGTCCTCACATCTAAGTAATATAATAATTGGGTATAGAATTCTTGGCCTAAATTAAATCTCCTTCTGAAATTAGATGACAATATTTTGCTTATTTCTAGTAAGAGGGAAACATGCTAAAAGACACTTCTATTGTTTTAAGAATGAAGCTTAAAGTAGAAAACTATCATGCACAAGGCCCTGGGTTCAATTGGCAGCACTGGGAAACGAACAAACAAACAGAAGATACCTCGTTCAATCTCTACGGAATCAACATATTTTATGAGTTTTGAGATTTTTACAAAATATGTCTAGGTGTTGCTCTTCTGCCCATTCACTTTTAAACAATTTCAGTCAACCAAATTAATGCCAAGACTCAAGAAATGGAATTGTGTTATGTTCTGCTCTATGATAGCTCTCATTTTTACTTTTGAAGCCCCTAATATTATAGGCAGCTAAGTTAGACAGAGATTAATATATAGTCAGAGAGGGACTGGGCCCTCAAGGAGATGAGCCCGAAGTATAAAGACATCAGAATTGTGGCAGTCAGTACATCTGAGTGAGGCCAGGCCTCCAGAGGAAGACACAACGGCGAGATCCACATGCTTAAGGGATAGATAGTACCTTGGAATTATACTATAATTAGCATCACCTGGTCCACAAAGTCCAGCGGCATCAGTCACCCAGGTAGGTGACCAGAGTACCTGGACCTATCCCTTCCCCCAAATACCTTTGTTCTTCCCATGTACCCTTGCTATGTGACTCATTTCCCTATTGGGTCCATATTAACTAAGGAACTATACTTATAATCCTATAGGTTGACTGTAGTGTGACCCACACTGAACCCACGTTGGGACTTTGCTGTATAAATTACCCCGACAAACGGCCTCAGTGGCCAAATCGCTCCAGACTCGTCCTGGAATTCCCAGAGCTATTTTTCTCTATTTCCAGCAAAACTCTTCTAACTTCCTTTGGTTCATGACTTCATTCACTGATGTTGTGGGACCACAAACTTGGCACATTTGACATCTAACGGGTTGGGAATTATGTTTCTCCTATATTACTATTAGAAGGTCATTAGTGACTTTGATTCTATTTGAATTTATCTTGCTTTGCTCTCATACATTTTTATCTTTTCACTACATATTATAAAGATTTTTTCCACTTTTTCTTACAGAAGAAGAGCTTAGTTTGTGTCCAAGCAGTTTAATTGTGTACTGTAGTGATATTTTAATTGCAAAGCATTATTTCTAATTTTTTGACTGCACTTTTCATAGCAGCTTGCTCTTATCAGATGAATAATATTTTCTCAAGTCCTAATGAAGTTAACTAATTACAGTCCTCTGCTGTGTTGTGAATTATCAGACCTCGGTTCTTTAATTCATCTTGCTTTTTCTTTGACACACTCTTTCCCTCAAATGTTTGTGATCTTCAGGTTTTGTTAATTTTTGAGTCAGGTGTGGCAGCTGAGGCAAACGGATTGCAAATTTCAGCCCATCTTGGACAACTGCAACTCAGTGAGACCCTGTTTAAAAATTTTAAAAAGCTGAGGAAGTAGCTCAGTGCAAGTGCTTTAATTTTCAATCCCCAGGACCACACACAAAACCTTTTTAAATTTTCAATCCCCAGGACCACACCCCAAACCAAACCAAACAAATACTATCAGCATTGCTTGTTTCCTCTATAAAGCTGGGGAGAGGAAAGAGAAATGAGGTGAGAGAGAAAAGCTCTTCAGTTTCTCTTCGGCACTTAGTGGTAGTTAGTGCTCAACAAACTCTGGGAGATTTACAAGAATCTGGAGATTTGTACCTCAGCATCTGAATGCAAAGGACCAGAGAGTTTTGTACTGAATATAGCAAATCCAGTCACCCCAGACCTCATGATCTATGTTCAGGGTTCCCTCGTGTTTGTACAGTACCCTGAAGCACACCTTTCCGGCTGCATGAAAAGGCACTAAGTCAGGAACAGTGACAAGTGCACATTTGGCACTGGGATCGGCCTCCTCCTACCCCTTCCTCTCCCCACAAATGTCAATAACCCTGGCTGCCATTCTCAACCACCAATTCCTGCTCTCTTCCCGGTGATCCATGGAAGAACAGACACCCTTTGTTCTTACGAGGTGCAATTAAGGGCGGACAGAGGCCGGGGATGCATTTCGGTGGCGCAGCTCTTGTTGGGCTTGCATGAGGATGTGCGGGGGTCAGGGGAGCCAGGGGAGAAAGTGGCGCGTGCCCCCTTACCTGCTGGGTGGTGCTGGTGACAATGCCTTGCTGGAGGCGGTAGGCCTGTTCCTGAAGGTATTTTCTAGTCTCATGATTCCGCAGCAGGTAGTTTTCTATCTGGAAATTAAGCACATGTATCTCTCAAGAACACATTTGGACTCTGGAAAGAATAAAGTTCTAAGTGAACCAGTTAGTTCCTGGACTTAAAACCTGAGTAGTGATACAGTGATCCTGCCAGTGCCTTGACACCACAGGACGGATGGGATGGGGACGTTGTGTGCCATTGTGATTTATTAGTTGATATCTTTAACTGGAAAACTAACTTTCTGGTAACTGGATCAATTTCCTTTTATGTTTTAGTTTTTATGACTACATGTTTGATGTACATAATGATTACATACATTGTGAGGAGCTGATTCATGTGTATAACACATCTCAATTCTTTCTCCCTTTTTCCTCCACCTTCTCTTTTAAAAATAAAATTTAAAAAATTGAACCAATGTCTGTGTGACTCAGTAGATGACAAAGATAAGTAAGTGTTTAGTTGCCTGAGGAGTGTGAGACTTTTATCACTTGGCATCTCAATCCTTCTGTCTCATGAACTTTTAAGTATCAAGCTGTTGAGATGTTAAATAAATATCCCCAAGGAGTACAGATGTTATTCACTGAGAAAATTCTTAAGGGAGGGGGAGAGAGAGAAAAAACTACAAAAATTGAACTTTAAACGATACAGTCTGATAAAACTCAGATATAGTGCTACCTCGGTTCACAAACTTGATTATTTTGGAGATTCTGGTCATATAGTGAGTTGGATAAGAATCGAATCAAATTCAATGGTTAGGTGCAATATGGACCTTTGGGGAAATTTGATTCGGTTCTCCTCCAGTTTGGTTTGTGACCAGAATCATGGAGAGAATTGAGTTCGTAACTTTAACAATCCATTAGGTTTTCATTTTTTCTCAAAATAGGACTTCTATTAGTGAATTATAGACTAGAAAATGGATTTCCACAGGAAATTAGAAACCTTGAAGATGTCTGACAGTTCGCATGTTTGTACCCATTCTTCTACAAAAGTAAGAGGTTTAAATATTCACAAGAGTGAAAGAAAGCATCTAACAGGCAACAGACACACACTGAACCAAGTGCGGGGTGCAGGCTTTACAACGGTGGGACCTATGTTCTGTTAAAACATGACTGGAAGTAAGTAAATGGTATCGGTTATTTTTCTTCTTATTATTTTTTTTTCTTCTTCTTCTTATTTTTTTAATAACACTGCTTAACCATTTGCCTTTTAATTTGTCACTGCAGGTCCCTGGTTAAGAACTTCTCATAACTGTGAGACTTGCAGTATTATTACATGTTCATTGTCATTTTCCATATGCTAAAATGACTGCTACTTAACAGCAATTAGGAACAATTAAAATACAGACTGTAATTACCATCATCCTTGGAAATAATAAAGCACAGCAAAATGTACCTTCCCACTAAACATAAATGAGGAAATTATGAAAACACAAAGATTCCTGAAATAAAACATCACTAAATTGACACATTAATGCCTTGACTTTATAGCATATTAACATTCTTTTGCTGCTTCCCAAGAAGTCATCACTGGCCAAGGTGACACTGCTAATGTGAAATATTTTGCCAGAAAGAATATGAAATGTTATGGGCACATAGGATGAGTCAGTCCTGGGTCCTTCTGCTTGCCGTCTGTCCTGTTACCTTGAGCCTCTCTGGGCACTGGCAGGGACCAGGTCCGAGCACCACTGAAGCACCCAGGAGGCTCCTGTGACCTCAGCCCACACACCAGCCTTCACAGACTAAACTGGAAGAAGGTTTTTGGATTTTTTAATAATACTCAGAGCTTGTTTGACAAACAAGTTTAATGGAAAGAGGAATAACAATTTTCAAGTATCTTCAGTATCAGCCATATATCTAGCACCACCGAAATAACGCACATCTTAGATTAACCGGACACATTTCTTTCCATGCATTACTGGTTCCAGGACAAGAACAGAAAGCTCATCTCCTGGGCACCGAGACATGAGGGCCCAGCTAATGTCCAAGGGGAAGGGAGGAACCCAAACAGTCATCATCATGTTCGCCAGACTGTGGGAGCTGGCATGCACTGGGAGACTGCCCGGAGCCAGCCAGACGTGGACAGTCTCCCCGCCCGCCGCAGACAGGGGTGGCACAAGAAGCAAAGAGACTCCTGCATTTGAATAAAAAAATCACGCATTTTACAAAAAGTACAAAGACTAGCATGAAATCTAATTTTATTGTTAGTAGACTAAAATTATGCCAGTGAACAAAAATCCAGCTATAAAATGAAAACTTGCATATGTAAAAGCACAGTGAAGTACAATAAGAAAAACCAATGACATGAGCCATAAAGTCATTAATTCTCATTTAAAAAAACCATAAAGTTCTCAATTAATATAGACTTCTGCCTTACTCCTCATTTTCTATGTTTTCGTCAAGTTTCTGGCCTGTATTGCACGTCTTCACATTTGCACAGGACTCTACCAGGTGTGTGACATTTTTTAATTCACTTAATTGTTCCTGTTTCTTTTTTATCTTCCTCTCTTGTTACCTTCTAGTTTTAAGTAAGCCTTTTTCTAGCACATCAGTCTCACACTCACACGTCCCCGTGTGAAGTGGAAAGTTTCACTCCCCACCTCGGGTGACAGGTGGTGGTCAAAACACAAACGCACTAGAAATACTGAACAGAACCATCTCCAGGCTATGTGTTCAAAGCACACAGGAAACAGATGAATTTTATATTTGGCCATGGATACCATCTCCACAATATTTCATTATATGTATTTCAATATCCCAAAATTTAAAAATGCAAAACCTGAAATATTTCTGGACCACACATTCCAGATTAAGGATTGTCAATTTATACATCTTTATAAATTTATTTTCATCCTAGTGCTTGAAATAGTTATGGTTGATACATTGTGTCAACTTAGGGAGTCCAGAGGTTTGGCTGAGTGACTCAGCAGGAAGCCAGGGAGCTTACATTGTACACATCCTGAGCCTGTGGAAGAGGAAGGCATGGAAATTATTTGAGTGCTCCCCGCCCCCTGGGTGGGAGTAGCCTGTTTACAATGTAAGGAAGAAAAAGAGGCTGCTTGCTGCCATTCCTCCCTTTTTGCTGGTTGCTTTTGCTGTGCTCTGCTGCCATGAACTGTTGCCCTCTGCCATGTGCCACTCTGCCTCAGAACCAGCCAAGGATGGACTGAAACCTCCACAAACTGTAAGCTAAATAAACCTTTCCTTCCTTCATTTTGGGTGTTGGGTATTTTGTCTCAGCAACGAGAGCAAAGTAAACAAGACATACACATTTAAAATAATAAATCCAAGTCCACTTTCAAACTGCACTACCCCCTTCCCTGGGGGTGCATGCGTCCTACAGCAGGGTACTGTGGCTCCTCTGCCCCAAGTCACAAGCTGTCATCATCCAGTAGTGTTACTATGATTTCAAAGAAACGGTCTCTGCTAGGCCAATTTTAAAAAAGAAAAGCAGGATCTTATTTCACCTTCAGTGATTCCCTCTCTAATGCTCTTCCTTTATTTATATAGATCTGAACTTGTAACCTGTATCATAATTCTCCCCGAAGAACTTTTAAAAATATTTCTTGCAAGCTATCTAGTGGCAACACATTCCCTCAGTTTTTGTTCATAGTAGGAAAGCTTTCCTCCTCACTTCTGAAGGATAATGTCACTGCATGAAGAACTTTAGGATGCTGGGTTTTTTTCTGTCAACACTTTACTACACTCTTCACTTGCTCACACACAGTTTCCCACAAGATGTGGAATGTGATTCTTAACCTTGCTTCTCAACACTTTGGGTGCTTCCTCCCCCTAGCTTTTTATAAGATTTTCTCTTCCTTTGCTTTTCTACAGTTTGAATGAAATGGTGTAATTATTTTATAACAATTATCCTTCCTGGTGATCTCTGAGTGTTTTGGATCTACAGTAACTTCTATCATTTATTTTGGGAAATTATCAACCACTGTAACTTCAGGGGGAAAAAATGAAGCTGAGAAAGATTAAATAAGTTTTTGATGGCTACAAAGTTTGTTCTTAAGTTGGGTCTTTAAAATCTGAATCCTGAATAATTTCTTTGCCATACTAGGAGCTTTCTCTCCTTTGTCCTAACATTATTTTTTATTCAACAAGTACCTACGAAGTATTGAAGCACACACGCCAGGCACGGTACTAGTGGCTGGAAATAAAAACACACAAAAAAATACAAAGGTTCTGCCTTCAGGGAATTTGCAATCTATTAGGAGAAAGAAACCTATAGGCAGATAACTTAATGTCTAAAAGCCTATGGCACAGGGAATCCTGAGAAGACCATCCACCCAGGGCGGACAGGAGCTCTGAGAAGTTTTCTTGATGATCTGATACCTAGTCTCAGTCTATACAAACACACATGCACGTGTGTGCCGCACACACGCAGGGCAGCATGGACAGTACGGGTACTGCCTCCAGTGACACTTCAACTCCGCAATCACCAGGAAAGCTGGTACAATAAGATTGCTAGAGCCTACCTCAGATTCCAAATTTTAGAATTTGCATTTCTCGCAAATTCTCTGATAGGAGATGTGTGCAGTGGGAGATAGAAAGGAGAGATCTTGGATACAATTTCCTGCTGTGCTATGGAGAGCAGGCTTTACTCATGCTCAAGGCCACCAGTGGGGGATGGAGTGAGGGTTTAGCCTGTTCAGGTTCACTATTTAAGAGCTAACTTTTTCTTCCTTACTAGAACATGGAAAAGAGACAAGAGGAGGCAAGTGTCATGAGGGATGATGGGCCTGAAGGGAGGCATCTGTGCTAAGAAAGGAGGAGGGGAGCTAGTAAAGATACTTTACTACAGAATCTGCCAGCTGGCTGGCTGACTGGCGAGCGGACATGTAGCTCCCCGCCTACCACAACCCCCACTCCCAGGGAGCAGCAAGTAAGGACGCAGAGCTTTATCTGTATTTGCAGCCACTCCCCGTCACTTGCTTCACTGCCTGAAGACCTGAGGTCCACCTCTTTCTGGATCAGCAGCAGCATTAAATTCTCATAGGAGCACAAACCTCACTGTGAACTGCACATGTGCAGAATCTGTTACGTGTTCCTAATGAGAATTTAATGTGATAACAACAGAAACAAAATGCTCAATGACTGTACTGCATTTGAATCATTCCAAAACAAAACCACCCCCCATCCATGGAAAAACTGTCTACCATAAAATTAGTTCCTGGTGCCAGAATCGTTGGGAACCACTGGGCTAAGGGAGATGTGGAAGAGTCAAGCTTAGGAGACAAGATCGCGGATGGTATCGTCAAGGAGAGAGAAACAAAAGGTGAGGAAAGATTCCAAGACTGCCCGAACAACAACATAATAAAGGTGGAAAAAGATTCTTTGCATAAAAAACATTTGAGTACATCTAAAGATGAAAAGAAAAACAGCCATTAAAAGCAAAGATGAAGACATAGAGCAAGGAAGGGACTCAGAGGGCACGTGTCCAGCACAGGGCAGAAATGAAGGGGTCAGAAGCACAGGAGATGGCTGGGGTTTGCAAGAACTTTTGGTTTGGATTGGAAACGTCCCCCAGAATTCATGTTCTGATGGTGTGGCTGCCGATCCATAGACCACCAGAGCTCTAGCTTCATTAAGTAGATTAATCCACTGATGAGATCATAATCCAGTGGCATTATTGAGAGGTGACACAAACAAATGGTAACTAGTTAAAGAGAGCAGATCAACAGACTATGACCTTGAGGATGCATCTGGCCACTGGCCGCCTTTTCTCTGGCTCTCTCACCCTCTCTGCACTCTGGCTACCCTGAGGTAAGCAGCTTTGCTTTACCACCCCCTACCACGATGGTGTTCTGCCTCATCTCCGACCCTCAGAAATGGAACCGGTGGACCATGGACTGAAGCCTCTGAAACTATAATCTTTCTTCCTCTAAACTGTGTTCTCAGGTGTTTATTTGGCCATGGTGACAAAAACTTTACTGACACAAAAGGAGACATGTCTGTCATCTTCTGAGTTTGCTAACAAGGAAAAACTTGAGTTGGCTTTAGAAACATTCATGAATGGTGAAGCAAAAGCTGAATGATATCCCAAACTAAATGATGAAGAGGGGAGGCAAGAGTCTGTCTGTTAAGGATGAGAAGAACGAGGTTATACAAATGGCCATTAAGTTCCCCACAGTGTCCAAAGATGACCAGGAAGTTATCTATGCTCAGGATCTGGCAGGCCGATGTTGTATGAATGTTACTTTACTAAAATTTTATGACAAACATTTAGTCCTCATTATATCATTCCTTCTTGAATCATGCATTATGCTCATCATGATTATAACACAAAAACGTTTGTAAAATAAAGTACATTTCATTTGTTCAAAATTACTATAAACACTATTCAAATACGAATTTATCGTAATTGAGCTGTTGATGTCGTGATACCTTTTGCAAAGCCTCTTCTGTTTTTTCAGGGTTGGTTTTCAGGGCTTGAGAAGCGTCATACATGGGAATTGGCATAAATCTCAATGTGTAGTTCCTAGAAGAAGGAGAAGATAATATAACTTTCTAGGACCTTAACTCAGAACTTTAGAAAAACAAATCCAAAATGGTAGCTGCATGAGTAGCTTAGAAGACACTAAGTCACCAGACCATTGTAGGCCCCAGCCCTGTCTGGTACCCACATGCACAGTGCTCTGGCAGCCTTGTTATTTGCCAGTGTCCCACAAAGCACAGTTTTGCTGTTTTACTTTTAGTTTTGAAGTACAGCAAGGACAGACTCTTCAAATTAAGACCAAAAAGATGAGCTAAGAGAAAGAGAACTTAGTAAACAAAAGAAAACAAAACTTGCCGCATCAACTTAGGCAGGGTTTCAGTGAGTGGCAGATCTGAACATGTCTGGAAGCACAGCAATGACATGTGACAGGCAGACCCAAATGGATCAAGGGGAAAAAACAAAACATGTGTCTGCACGGCACAGACATTAGCATCCATGAAAACAGGCTCTTCAGTCTGCACTGCCCATCTTGGCCTTTCAGGCTAAGATCAAGTTTGGTCTTTGGCTTCTTTAAATAAACAAGTGCACAAGGGCCAGCACGGAAAAAGAGCCACTGTGAAAGGGCACTCGGCTGGTTCACCACACTCCTCTTGGTGGGACTTTTCAGTCTGTGTTCAAGATACGCCCAAGTCCACTAAGCCCTAGAAACTGGACAAAGTGGCTATGCCTGATCTGTGTCCATGTATTATCCCATTGCTGTCACAGAGCAATTACACATAAGAGCACAGGGGTGAGGTGTTTGGTCTAGGGAAAAAAAACCTCACAGGGCTCTGAGTCTGGCCACCACCTCTGATTCTGACTCCTCTACAAATGGCCATGGCCCTGATGCTCCCTTACAAAAACCCCACCACTGGAGACATCTTTTAACTCCCACCCTGAAGTGCACCTGTCGACTTCTAAAGGCTGGGGCTCAGGAACTGTTTGCTGTCTGAGCTCTGGGTGGCATCTGAGGTGTTATCCTACTGCAGTGAATCACACCCACTGCTACCTTGTTTGAGGTTAGATTTTCAGGGTCACTTGCATGACTTCTACCACAAGACTGAATGAACAACTAGATCCTAAAATAAGGTACCGCCAATGAAGAAATAATCAAGAAAAAATGCAATTATCTTAATAATAGTAACTTACACGGTATTATCCATGGAAAAAGTACTCAGGCAGAGCAACATACAGGGCAATATAATTTAAAAGCCTAGGGTACAGAGAAGGCTACCATTTGTAAAACCTTAATTTTTATCTTAGCTATGTTTTAGCAAAATTGTTTGTCTGTCTTAAGAGGAGCCAGCCAACTGAGATCAGGAGACAATGTATCTTTTATACAGCCTTGATATTCCTTTTTCTTGTCCAATTTTTATCATGCTACAAACCAGCAGAGTTTATTTAAACCAAATGTGATTCTGAAACACTGGCATCTTGTAGCACAGCACACACAACAGCTGTGGGCTGAGGGCCATGCGTTCCATCTGGAAACACTGGGCACGAGGTGAGCTGGCTGTCAGCTTCTCTTCTACACCAGCCTGGGCTACAGCCCATGGCCACATGAGGGTGGTAACTGTGACCTCTGCAACCAAATGCAGCTATATAAAGTAACTGTCCCTCCCTACTCAGCAACTCTGTAGTGTAGCAGGAGTAATCCCTGGTGGCTGTGCAGTCACAGAGCCTCAAGAAGTGGTGGCCATGGAGATTCCACGGTGTAAGTTATCTTATCCACCTTCTGTGACAGCCTCAGGTCAGTGCAACAGGCCAAGGGACTCAGCAACTCTGCCTTCCTGGCTGAAGTAGAGCTATGAGACTTAGGATCAGAAGGTACTTAGCATCTGCTTTTATCCTCTCACTTAATGAGAAAGAATTTATTGAAAAGGTAAAGTCTTTCGGTGAAGGCCATAGGCTTGTTGGTGGCAGAGCGGGAGGCTGAGTGGAGAGCTCCTAATTCTGGTCTGGGGCTGCGTACACCACACCACACTGGACATAAGAGCTCCTCCTAAGAAACCTCACCTACAGGGGAAGTGAGGGGAATCGCACAAAAAATGAACACTTCTTGCCCTTTCCTAAGCAGAGACTGTCTATTCTGTGGCTCTCTTATTTCCCAGCCACATTTTATGGCTTCTCCATTTCAATGCTAACAATCTTCTTGGATAATTTCTGCCTTTAGGATACATGCAAGTTGATGATACCAAGATGACATGGTTCTCATCAGAGCCAGTCAAGCTAGAGCCAGAAAGTAAAGAAGGCAGAGGGCTCATGCCTGCCTGTGTGAAACAAATATCTTCAAGGGCTGCCAGAGGCCCCTTCTCACTTTGCACGTACCCACTCTTTGCAGGTGTGCACAAGTTTCGTGTAAGAAACTCTTTGGCATTCTCTAAGATGCGACACCTCAGACAAGATGCTCTGCACGGATCACGCACCTAGAGAGAAGGTACCAACTCAAATGAGCTAGAACCAACTCCTACCTCACATCCCCAAAACCAGTGGACTTTGCATCCATTGTCCAAGTAGCTTCAGGGAATTTCTCCCTTTTTGCCTGAAAAGTGTCCCCTTGCCTCAACCTCTTTACTATGGCATGTGTATTTTCACTTCTATTTGCAGGTAACTATATTCTTTGGAGAACTTCTATTATTTAACAAGCATGGTGATTAAAAACCGAGAATGAAACTGATTTCTAGTATTATTTTTCACCCAGGTCTAGTAGTAGTATTTCCATTATTTAGTTAACTAAATAAGTACATTTAACAACAAGTAATAATCGTAAGCTTTAGTAATGGAAGTAACAAAAAAAAAAGTCTTATAACAACAAGAAAAGTTAGCCTGGGGCTTCTCATTGATCAATTTCACCTTTATTTGCTGGACCTTGTTATTTAGCACTGGATTCAAAGCTGTTACAAGGGCCAAAAAGGGAGGAAATAAAGCAGTCATCACATGTGCCCTCGCATCTCTGTCCTCATTTTATGAATAAGAAGACCTGGGCTGAAGAAAAGCCAATGCCTTCCAAGGTGCCTTGCCTGGTTAGCAACAGTGGAATCTTGCACCCCAATCAGATCCCCAGATTCCTCTTGGCTTCAGTTATCCCATAGGTGATACTGACACCACTGGCTCTGTATTCAGAAAGCAATCTAATGAAAACTTACTTTTCCATGGCAACAGCTATATCTTGAAAGCCTTGTGCAGTAATATTGTTCTTGTCCCATATCACAGTCCTGTTTGAAAACCAACCCATATAGATGATCAGACACTCTGGAGTGAAGAAAAGAATTCTCCCATTGGATCAAAATCTCTTAAAAGCAACACCATGGCATTAATAAAGATAGCCATTTCCCCCCATTTATATTTGCTTGTTTGTTTGATAGTGTGGCGTGAACACAAGGCCTCACACAAGCTAAGCATATGCGCTACCACTAACCTATAACCCAACCACAACATGCAGACATCTTTATCCCTCGACTAGTGTGGAAAAACATCTAAAAGCAGCATTTACAGCATTTACATTAACTTACCATTATATGACTGAGCATTCTGTATGCCAGAAAACGCTAGAACCTGATTGCTCTAATATCCCTCACAAGTACTCTAAATTCTGTGTCTAAAGCTGCAGCTATTTAGGGAAGGTGCACAACAGCTCCATGCCCCAAACACACACAGGTTCAGTTACGGAAGACTTGCTCCACTCTAAAAACACTAGAGGGCTGAAGATATAGCTCAGTGGCATAGGTGCCTGCCTGTCAAGTGCAAGGTCCTGAGTTTGATCCCTGGTACCACAAAAAAATAAAAAAATAAAACTAAAAACACTAGAGAAAATCTTGCCATATTTTCTCATGTTTTCATAATTTCCTTGCCCTGGTGTGATCAGTAATCCTGGATTTTTTCTCTCTGCTTCCAAGACCTCAGTTACAACAAATAGGACAATGTTTAACTTATTACACAAAAAACTTATTTTGGAAGAAACTTTTGGCTGTTACCTTCAGAATGTGTATGCTTCTGAAGTATTTTAGAACTTATCAGTTCACCCTGACACCAAAAAGATTTTTCACTTATCTGCATGATGCCAGCCTCAAGGATTTTACGCCCTCCCATTCTAATCTCTATGACCTTCTTCACATACACACTGAGCTTCAAAGACCTTGGTGTGCTTTCTGGCTTTTGGCTCCAGCTAGACAGAGGATCAGATTCTGCCATAAGCCAGAGAGGAAGAGAAACACGGGGGAAGAGCTGAGGAGTGGCATGCACTGATTCTTCCTTCACTAGACAGACGGACTGTCCAGCTCCCTGGTCTCTCTGAATGAGGACGGCGGCAGGGGGCCTGCTTGCTAGTCTTTTACAATCCATGCTTAGGAAACACTACAGATGAAACCTAACCTGGGAACCGGAGGGTACACTTGCCTTTGAACCTGCAGGCCTCTATACCCCTATGCTTTAAGTCTTGTTGCAGGGGTTGGAAGTGAGATAAGACTTTGCACCCCAAACTAAGTATGATCATGTATGAAATAAGGACATTTTGCTCAATGATGAACCACAGATTTTAGTGCCTACGATGTTTAGTTTATGCAAGTATAGATATATGTGCTTGCTGTCTGCAGAACTATGAAATCACTGCATGATACTGTCTACAAATTATCCTGTTGTCCAGCAATGCAGGACCACCGGGGAAAAGTCCTTCATGTCAGCCCTTCAGACTGCCTGGCTATGCACTACAGATCCTACAAACCCTTTTTTTGCTTCTCATTCCTGTTACTTGCACATTCAGCAACTGCCAGCACCAATGTGCAAACGATGACATTTCTCAGGTTTCCCTCATGATAGAAATGCTAAAGACAATAGTTTGAAGGAATCACTGTGTCTAAATTTGGAGACACTTGCCCCTGTCTTCCCACCAAGACTTAAAATTGTGGTTCCTCTTCCCAGCTGGGCCCCCAGGCACAGCCTACCTGAGCTTGGTGTTGATCTGCAGGGCTTTCGCCAGCATCTTTGCTCCCATGTCCCCCATCCCATTTCCGCTAATGTCCACCTTGGTCAGGGAAGTGTTGCTTCCAAGGGCGTTGATGATGATAGTGACCTCGGCCTTGAGCTTTGAGTCCGCCAGGGACAAGGACTGCAAAGGCTGTGGAACAAACAAAGGTAGTGCTCAGCAGTCCCATCAAAGCAGCAGCTCCCATGGACTTCTCTCCTGGAGAACCCAGGCCGTGTGTCCCAGGCCCTCCGTCTAATTCTGAAACTACTGCCTAAAAATCACTCCGGGCTGGAACCTGAAAGTTTTAGCATAAAATTGACCTGTGGGATGAAATTTGGAGAAGTTGGCTCTTGCTGTGGAATACCTGGAGGAGCTGCTCTGCCAAGGAAAAGTGGCGAACAGGATGAGATGAATAAAGACACGACACACACGCCCCTCAGCTTCAGTATGGTGACACTGCTCTTCCTTACCTGTTTAACTTGAATACAAGGTGAAATGATACCTGAAAATACTACAGTCGAATGCAAAATAAAAACCTGCCAAGATTTTGTCCAGTTCACTGTCTGAACAATGACTGTGTCTAACCACTGTTTAAGCTCCTGACATGCAGGGATTCACTTACTCCTCCCAGTCACCCAGTTTTCAAACATGAAAAAGAAAGGTTAAACAACCCAACCAGCTACACAAGTAGAAAGTAGATGAACAAGTCTGGCCCAGATCTCACGCTCTGAACCACTATGCTGTGTTGCCCATTTAGCTGATCCTGCAACTTCCTGATCATCACCTCTTAGCTGTACCTTCTAAGCTTCATGCAGAAGATACATGTACAATTAAAGGGAGAAAAGTCAACTTTGTGTGACCTTATTGTACCATACACTGCATAGTGAATCCCAAGCAGCCTACTCTTATCAATTTAAGGCACAGGCTAAGTCACTCTGGCTGGGGACAGGCTTTATCTGACCTGCAGGGTATCAGGACCCCCTGCCCCAAAAAGAGTAACCCCAGTTCACTTGATATACTGTGCTGCTTCCTAGTCCCATGGGCACATAGGCTTGAATGCTTGGTGTGAGCTGAAACTGTGCTAATAAAGTAGCTGAGAACTCCAAGGCTAATGTGGTTCTATAGTAACAGCTGAGACCTCTGTGGGGACTTGGATGGCTTCTGGGGTTGTATGTAGTGGTCTCCAACAGCATTACTCTTAAGCATCTCAGAAATCTGAGGGAAGTGGGTGCCGGAAATAGACTCTGGGGTTATCTTTGGCCACGTTCCCTGGTGCCTGTCAGCTGTGTGTGGACCCCACACAGCCTAACGCATATCTGTGTCTGCTCAGCCACTCCACCCTGACTTCCTTGGCAGCACCCTAGAGGGGGTTTCCACCCCAGGGACAAAACACAGGGCGCTGTCAGTGACTTCCAGACTCAGCAGTCAATGAAGTGCTGCTGTGTGTTTGACTCTATTTGTCGTCATTATCACCCCACTCATATCATGTTTTCCAGACTTAACTCATCTACTGTGATATCAGAAAGTGTCAGTACACTAACTAGAATCAAATTTATGAAAGCTAAATGGACTGTTAAATGTGAAGGCAATTAAAACCCTAGCCCCAAATCCTGCATACCCACAGACACAGGTAGATTTAGTGAGGCAGCTTCCATTCGGGTAAATGGAAAAAAACACCTAGAAGTGCTTCACATTCAGGAAAGGTAATGCTTTACACAAAAACAAATGCAGCATTGATTTAATCAAAAGCTATGATCACATCTCTCACCATTTCAATAATCCCTATTCAACTACCACAAAAGCTGATACATTATGGCTTCTTCCTAATACTGGAAAACTGCCAACTCTCCAAGCTAGCGAGCAATGATTTTTAGCACTACATTCAAATTCTAATACACCCCAGTTAACACTTAAAAATAATAGGAGAACCATTAATGTGAACAGAAAAGCCTGTATTGCATGCATATTTATAAGGTCATCCCTATCTGATTGATTGCACGGACCTATACTATAACTATTTGAATTCTTTCCGTTTCTTTTTAAAGCTGAACAAGCTTATCTGAGACTGTCTCCTGGGTCCAGGTACTCCCAGGAGAAACACATTCTGTTCTGGTTACAACGTGGGTTTGTGTATAATCCTTTAGATCAAGACTCTCTGCCACCCTGGCCCCTCAATACCATCCTGGGACTCTAGTTGTAGTAGCCAGAAGTTGCTGTGTACACCTAAAGGTAGCAATGGTGCCCCATGGGCATCTAGGTTTCCAGCAGAGTGGAACATGCGTTTCTGGGGGAACACAATATCCCATGGGCTGTCAGAGAGGCAACTCTACAGACACAAGGTCAGAGCAGTGAAAGCAAAGAACACTCTTATATATGCCAAACTCTTAACATAAGTAAGATTTTCTAATGAGCCCCATTATACCAGTTTATCTGTGGAACTTGTGAACTCTCAAGACTCAACTCCTAATGATCTGAAATACTTTTGCACGTTACTGACTCACAAGTAGGGGAAAAAACTGATTTAAAAAAAAAATGCCACCTACTTTGCAATGACATGAAAATAAAAATCTATTCATTGTACAACATTTTACTAACATATTAATCAAACTAATTAACAGGATTTTTACATAGCAAACACAATCATTTGCAAATGTTTGTAAATGAGTTTCACATGTCATGATTATGTTTAAGTAAGAGACTTCAAAAATTACAGAAATCGTCTGATGATACTTATGCAATAAAATATGGAATACATACTTTTTTTATAAAATATAAATTTTCCTAAAATAAGTTCTAAGACACAAATATTTGGGAATGAATATTAAGTACAGTTCTGCAACTTAGCTCCCCTAATCTTTTACAATTAGAAAAACTGAAATACTAATAGTGGTTCACAGTCAAATTAAATGTGTAAATCTAAAAAGTGTAAATTACACCCTAATTATAACCTTAATTTTAACAACCCAGTATAAAGGTAACAAAATAAGGGTTTATTATCAAATGAGGGCAGAGAGAAGCACTTAAATTCATTAAACAATAATGAGCTTAATTTTTTTGACCCCAAGTTAGGAATGATAAGCACACAATGAAGAGACGAGAGCAGAAATTGCTCCTGGCAGCAAGCTAAGAGCACCTCTGTCAATGCGGCAGGGGCAAAGGCAAAAGCTTCCCATTTCCATCCATCTGGGCCCCTTGACCTTCTCAAAAACGCCAGCTAGTTTATATCTGTAATAAAATTCCCTGCTATTTTCTGGCATGAATTCAAAAGGGAAATTCATTCTTTTTTCAAAGTATGCCATACTTCATCTGATTAATGTAAGAATTCACTCTGATAACTTAGAAGAGTAGCTATAACAAAAGATGAATAATATGCCTCTTCATGGTAGGAATTCAAATTGACTTGGACTTGAGGAAACACATGGGGGTGAATTTTGTGACCAAATAGGACTTTCAGAGGAAAGGGACAAAACTTGAAAGAGCATCAGTAAAATATGAGGTCCGACACATCGGCTTTAAATTTAAAAAGTTCATGTACAATGCTTTTTACTTTGTCAGTAATATGCCTTCTGTTCCCCTAATGTATTTAAAAGGGCAGCAAAATATACAACGGTAAATTTCTTTCCCTGGAACTAACGCTCACTCAGGAACAACTAAAGGGGATAAAAACACAAGGAGCATTACTGGAGCTCAAGAAGCAACCTGAGATGAGGGGAATTTCCTTAGTCCCTTGCCATTCTGCAGTTATGAGAGCAGCAGCAATGAAACGGCAGCATTACGTGACTAGATGAACAACAAGAAAATGTTTGTCGGCATTGAGTAAGATCAAAGAACCAACTCCATTACCTGAAGATTAGCACATTAGCTGCAGTCAGGAAATGGTATTGCTAATTAAAAGATAGGAACAGGGATCTGTTTGTAACTTAAAATCCACTCGTCATAGTCTTCCTTTAATTGGTATCGAATGAAGTAAATGGTACATTTCTAAATAAATTTCTACTTAAGCATAAGTATTGTTTTTAAGAAAAATTAACAGCGAATTTACACATAGATTATCAGAGAGCACTTTTCGCACTGATAATGAACAAAGGGTGTCAGTCAAAAGCGTTTAGAATGATACTCACCGAGTCTTCATCTTGAATCATCTGTACTAAGTTGTCCAAGACAGGTGTCAGATTTCTAAAGAGATTTTAAAGATGTGGACAGTGGAATCAAATCAAAAGGTTTCAGGAGTCTGGTTATTTTCATCATTGTTATATTTAAAACAATTCAAAACTCTTACTTGGATTTCATATTATTAAAATTTTTGCCCAATGCCAGGTGCTGGATTGATCTGTTTTTACTGAGCCACACGATTAAAGTAGATAGGTCAGATTCTAAACCTGAAAAGAATCAACACACACGTGCATAAAAGACTTCTTAGCTGGAACACAATTAAGCGAAGGTGACACACAGTTGGATGACTTCCTGTAACATGCTTGGGGTTGGGGTGGAGGCTTGAGAGTCTAATCTTTTGTTTTCCTGTGAACTCTTTGCCATCTTTTCATGTCCTATTAATCCATAGGAATAAACTCATTCTCTACAAAGAAAATATCTAAACCTCTTACATCATCAGTGGCTACACAAAGTCAGCAGGATTTGGGAATGGATGACGGTATAACACTTCATCTGTCCCCATCTCTGTGTGAGAGGGGATTCCAACATACTGATAGGTAACTGTAGTTAAATTTGCCTGTGCACCTTTAATAGGTTCCCAACATGGTCAGATAGGAGCCAGTAAGCTTCTGCATATGTAAATAAGGTCACAATTTCAATACAGCCAATAATGTGAAGTTGGGCTCAGATCTTTATCAAAGTATTGATGTTATCAATTTTAAATGAATTGTTTTATAACATAGAACTTGCATATTTGGCCATAGAAATCAACTTAGTATGTCACTGGCAAAAATTTACTCTACAAATAAACTCTGTTGTTAAATTTTAAATGTCTATTAGTCAAGAAATAAAATAACACTGTTCTTGAAGATGCTGGCTAGATTAGGGTAGAAGATTACTTTCCTTTTCCTAACTTGCTTCAAATAGTGTTCTAGTTTCTTTCTTGGTATCTGACTCACCATTGTCGGAGATGTCTAAGCTGGTGATGTTGTGGATTTCAGCAATGCAACCTTCTAAGACTTGGGCTCCTCCTGACCTCAGCTAGAGAGAACAACCAAAGAGAAAGTCAAATCATCCTCCTGGAGGTGTAACTAGTCTTAAAGAAAATATAAAAGCTTACAAATTCCCCCAAAACACAGCAATTACCACTGGGAAAAGCCTATTACCAATGGAAGAGAAATGTTGCTGCTTGCCATACACGATCTAACTCTAAACCCTAAAATTTTTAGAAAAAGAAACAGAAGAAATATGGGGACTATGCAAATCTTCTATAAGACAGTCTACACCAACCTGAAAGGACTGTCTTCATTTCTAACTTCTAGAAATATAACAGATCTGTTTTGGACATGAACAAGTCAGTTTTGTTTCATTTTATCTGCTCTTAAAGTATAAATTCTCCACTAGCAGAAAAACAACCCAAAGAGATAAAAACCAAAACTTCTATGAAGCCAAATTCTATGTTATCAAGATCACAGTATTGTCTTTTCCTATTCTATAAGTATTTGTAGAGGTCTTCCTCTGGGTAAGACATTGTGCAGGATGTGAAGTTTCCCAAGTTGTAGTCCTTCTGCTCAGTAAACTTACTAATGAGAGAAAAAAATATATCATAGATAGGGAACCTATCAGTACCCAAAAAGAAACGCGGTAGATCCATTATTCAGGTGGGAAAATTCTAACTTAGATAAATTTCAAAATCAAATTCATAATATAAGTTGCTTTATTTATACTAGAGAATTCTCATTTCACTATTTCACATTTTGAGTACAAAACCCTCTTGTACCTGAAGCAGAATTTTACACAGTTCTTTAGGGCGGTTCTTTATTCAGGAGTACTTTGGTTGGTGTGTTTAATTTTAGCCATTCTTACTTCATAAGGTGACAGCAGATTTCCCTGAGGCATTTAAGTGAATTCACACAGAGAGGGAACTCTCAAGGAAACTGATCCCCCTGCCTCAGGGAAACCCAGGCCCATGCCACAACTGCAGCACTTCTAAATGACTGTGTGGACTGCCTTCAGCAGCAAGCACCCAGCTCCTCACACTGTCTGGTTGTCCTTTGTTACCCGTGGGGGATCGGAAAAAGGACCCCCTGCAAATTCCAAAATCAGAGGATGCTCAAATCCCTTATTTGACAAGATGGAGTACTGTATTTGCATATAACCTAGCGACATTGTCCTATACACTTTAAATCACCTCTACAGTACTTGTAACACTCAGTGTAAATGCTACATAAATAGTGATACTATGTTGTTTAGGGAGTGATAAGGGTGAGGGGAGTCTGCACGCGCTAACTACAGATACAGTCTTTTGGCTCAAATATTTTGAATCTGCAATTGGTTGAATTCTTGGGTGTGGATCCCAAATATACAGAGAACCTGCTATATTTTTTCCAGAGCTCCAAATTTACCCAGGTGCCCTCAGGAAGTTTCTCTCACCTTGCCAACTCCAGAGCCTCCCCAGCGCCCTGCCTGCTACTCCAAGTGTGATTGCAGACAACTGCCAGTCTGCTGTCAGTTTGGCACTGGTCTGCATCAGGTAAGTGCAGAAATTAAGTATGAGTATTTTGGAAACCTTGGCAACAATTTTAGATCTCTTGTGTCTAATAATTAAAAAATGAGGGGATATAGCTCAGTGGAATAAGTGCCTGCCTGGCAAGCACAAGGTCCTGAGTTCAATCCCCAGTACCACCAAAAAAAAAAAAAAAAAAAAAAAAAAAAAAAAAAAAAAAAAAAAAAAAAAAAAAAAAAAATATTAAAATAAAAAAAAAAAAAAAAAAAA
>PVLD010004253.1:0-69846 GCA_004027595.1 Dinomys branickii | reverse complement strand
GTACACAGACTATGTATGTAGACTGCGTCATAGCTGAAGAAAGATCTCATTTAAGGGAGTGCTTCAAAGAAACATAGTTTGATTTTTAGAGCATGAAAAAAACAAGATGATCTTAAAGACATGAAAAATCTCATAAATATTTACAATTCCATATTTGCTGTCAGTGATTTCTCTATTGAGAAATAAAATTTCTAGGAGAAAATCTCCATGTCCTACCATTCTAGAGTAAAACTATTCCATTCCTAGCTATTCCATTCCTAGAAATGAAAAATATAAGGATTTACACATTCACTTCTATTCACTCTATAAATATTCCTCACTGACAGTATGTGTAACCTTTGCACATAAAGCCAATATAGATCCCAGTATTGTCAGATAATTAAATGTACTGATATATCCTAACTTGATTCATAATGTACTTACACAATGGCCAAGCTAAGGAAAGCCAAAGAGAAAACAGAAAAAACATTAGCAGTAGCAGCGGAACAAGAATGAAGCAGCTAGATTCTCTATCAATACACATATAAAAAAGGAAAGAGTTCAAAGAAACACTGCTAACTAAAATACGCTACCAAACAAAATAAAAAATTCAAATAACTGATTTTCAGTTACCGAGAGTATTCAATTAGATTTCTAGGTTACCAGGTGCCTAAAATTCCCCAAAAGCTAGAGCCCTCCTAAAACAGTAAAAGCTTTTCTCCATTACTGTAAATGAAAATCCTTTTAAATGAATTTGCATAATTAGAGCCATGTCTGCATATATGCATGTGAGACCGGTTTTTTAAATTACCCTCATTTAAATCCCACACACTAGCTTTATTTAAAAGCAAGGAAGATCAAAGAAGAGTAAGTGTGACTGAATCATTGAACACTTTTGAAAATGTTAAAAATCATGTTTCTTTTGAGAGTAGTTTCCTCCCACTCGTATTAGATGTTACTCACCATTCTAAGAGAAAAGCTATATCTAATACTCAAATATCCATAATGGGGGAAAACAGGAAGCCCCAAAAAATCCCCCAAAATCTACTGCATTTAATAATTTACTTTCTTTCTCAAGATCATTTATCATTTAAAAACATATGACAAAGCATTTTAAGTAGGCTGGGGATATAGCTCAGTGGCACAGAAAATGCCTGGCAAGTTACAAGGTTCTGAGTTTGATTCCAGGCACTAAAAAAAAAAAAAAAAAGAAAAAAAGAAAACATTTTAAATGTAAAATAATATTAGAATTATCTATTTTCTCCTTTTAATAATATTAATAAATTCATTTTTAACCTTAGATATTTTTGCACATAAAGTTAAACAGTATAAGTGCTCCCAGGACACACACACAGAGAAGATTATAAAACGTTTAGCTCAATGTCCAATTGCTAGGAGGGTTTGACACCAAATGACAGTTTTATACCTAAAAAAGATAAATGTAAATACAGGTATTCTGAGGTGCAAAGAGTTGCATGTATCACAGTTGCTTTGTATGTGCAGCCTACCATGTGAAATGTGCAGGTCTGTGTTCCATGGCTGACCTGAGAGGGAAGTGACAGGTGAGAGGTACACAAGGATGCTACTCATGCTACTCTAGGCTCGCTAAGTGATGATCGGATTGAATGTAATTATCTTGAAAATTTCTATTTGCTTGCCACAATGTCCTACTTGTTGCAAATTTTAGTATCTGGTACTTTCTTTTCTATTCATCTTCAATTGCCATGAGTCACATGATAACCTGGAGGACATTCTCCCCTTTTTTTTTTTTTTTTTTGGCAGTACTGGGGATTGAACTCAGGACCCTGCTCCTCCTAGGCAGGTGCTTATTCCACTGAGCTATATCCCCAGCCCAGACATTCTCCCCTTAAAGGAGCTCTCACACCTAGACTTGCAACTAACTCTTAGCAATAATTAGCTTTTCCATCTCTGAAAAATCAGATACTTTTCTATCACTTAGGAGACCAAGCTTAAAGAATTCAGTTCCAATATTTATCAATTCTTCTCTTGAGGTGTGACTATAAAGTAATACGACTTTCTAAAAACACCAGAATGCACAGATTCACGGCCTTTCTTTGGGTAGATGGATGCATGGAATTCCAGAATCACTACCACAACACAGGACAATTTTCACACCTCTTCTTCAGAAACTAACCTAAAAGGAACTGGACACACATTTCTGTGCACCAGCTATACTAAAGCTGAGTCCTGAGTCTTTGAGAGCGAATTAGGAGCAGCCCCCAGAAATCTGGACGTACAAGGAGATGCTATCTTATTTCCAAAGTCAGGTGCAACTCTAAAGTAATAAGCCTGATTGCTCTTGAAAGATGCAAGAGGGCTTTGACAGCAATTTCAGAAAATGTTTTTCGTAAACAAAGAATATTACTTAGCAAAGAATAAAGAAAGTGTTATATTAATATTAAAGAACATTTTTACCAAAACAAAATGTGGGTATTTTCAAAATAAAATTTTAGAAAGGGAATATTGGACTTATGCTATAAATTCTGACATTCAAATAAAAGCTCTTCCATAGCAAGACTCTTCCTCCCCAAACAATGGTTCACATATGAGCGGCCCAGTCGGGGGCAATGTGCCAAAAGTTCTCCCTGAAAACTATTATTATCCACACTCAACAGGTGGAAAACAAAGGCTGAAAGAAGGTAATCAGTTTTCAAGCCAAGTGCCTGTCCCAGGAGTCAAAGGAGCCTTTTGATTTCAACTGCCTGCCGCAGGCTGTACACTCACTCCATGGCTCCCACGACTACAATGAGTCATGTTCTCAGACCAGAGAGAGGTCTTCTTTGCAGCACTAAGAGATCAAGGGGATGGAAATGAAGCGATAACATCAATAACGTGGGCCACATTAAGGGACATAGAAGGTTTATCCCTAGAAGAATGGAAGTTATACCAGGTTATACAAGGTAATACAAGGTTAATTTTACTATTAACCATATTAGTCCTCACTGATCCACAAGAATATAGACTACACTTTTGGATTTAGTTCTCCAAATAATAACCATATTTGTCTAAGGGGAAAGCAACTTCATAAGTCATAAATTCCTGCATATACTTACATCATCAAGTGTGAATCTGTCGATCGAATTACTGAATGTGAAATAGCTATTTCAGAAAAACAGTGAAATATTCTAAGATCTACAAGAAAATCCAGAATGAACAATAAAGGAACAAGGCACACAGTTCCTTGCAAATGACTTTCCTTAACCGATTCCCGCTCGGTGGCTCTCTCGCCTCCTCCACCAGCATCACAGATGTACATTCTCTGCCTCCTACACAAGCCTGATCACAAATTCACCCCTGCACATCTCCCCTACCAAGAGAAGAGGTGAACCTGGATCAAAAATTCTACACAGAAGATGTTTTATAGTAAATTACTGACACGTGGACATAAAACACTTCAAGGTGTTTCCCCTGGGTCCTGTTTCCAGGGAAAGGGGAAGCTGTCATCTCCACTCCTGTCGGAAGCGCTGAGCAGTCAGGGTCCACATCAGGAACTGCAAGACCAAGGAGCACAAAGCACCGGCACCTTGCTCCAGATCCCTGATATCTCAGAACATCGGCGCCTCCCTGAGCCCCATAACCCATTCCGGGACAGGACATGACCTCCCATGATGAACATGGTCACAGGGACAATTATTCCCCACCACCCTCTGGATTTTTAAAATTAGATTTATCTGTTCATAGAAGAATCACATAAATTCTTCAGTGATTTTGACTAGTGTGCTAAGAAGGGGTTCTGCCTACTTTGGCTAAATAGAGGAAGAACAAGAAAATCTACACCAGCATGGTATTAATCTTTTAAGTAGTGAAAGCCACTTTCTGAGAGCATTACATGAACTCTGCAGAACCAAATACAAAAGGGAAATCCTCAACATGCCAAGCATTCCAACATGGTTTATGTGGTAAAGGCTTTCCGGGGAGGACTACTATATCATGAAGAGAAACAAACCAATATCTAGTTCAATTTGGGTATCTAGCCCTAAGAAGCAAAACATAACAAAACACTGTAATACAGTTTAGAAAAATAGTATTACATTCCATCAGCTCTCATGAACAACGGTACAATGTGACTTTACCGTGTGGTAATTTAAGCTATAAAGTGGTGGCGAACATGATACTAAAATATTTTCAAGAGTTCTCTTTCTCACAGGTATCAGTTTTTCCTATTATCCATAAAGAAAAGGCTAAAATTAAATTTGGATTATCATAATAACAGTAGTTAATCCCAACAGCAGAGATTAATCACTTGATCTGAATTTCTGTCTTTCAAAAAAAGTGACAGAAGTAAAAGTCTACCAGCAGTTACACTAAATAATGGACTATCTGTAGCCTGACATTTTTGATCTACAAAAATGCCAGTTTTTGTATGGCTCATCCAACTATTAGTGTCTTTGAACAATTCCCAATAGACCACAAAAAAGTCTAAGGAACAAGTTACACAGCAATATAACACAGTATTCTTTGAGCACATGACCTATATCACCTCACTGAGAATAACATATATAACTACGCATCCTATTCTAATAATTACCACCATCAATATTGTTATTAATGATGGAGAATCAAGACTGAGCTTTCATCATGGCTCTGCCTCTGGTAAGCTGGGCAGTTTCAGTTTCTGTAGACCTCAGCTTCCTTGACTGTAAATGTGGTAACCGGGTGATCACTTACTCCCATTCTGGCTTTATCACAGAATTAAGTGAAAGATGTTATTTTAGTAGTACTTAAGGTATTTAATCAGCATAGTAAAAACCACATCACAAATCACTGCTAATCAGCAGTTCAATCTAACAGTGCTGTCTCACATATACTAATCTCCTTCCTTTGATAATCCTACCCCCTTCATCTCACTCCTACTCTAATACAGGTTTTAATTATCGACACACCCCTCAGTAAAGTGCTCGTAAGCAGATAATTCCTACTGTATTACCACAGCTGGGTTCTACTTTACAGTCTGTCTGGGTAAGTCAAAGACTGACTGATTTTCATACGATAGTTCCACAACGAAGGTTAACTTTTGAGGGCCTTTTTGGGTAGGTTTTTGCTTTTCTCTTTTCCAAACAGGAAACGTAAGTCACAATACTGATACTGAAGCCCTAAGTTAATGAAAAATCCTACGTTGACAATTTATATGGTGCAATATCAGACTTGCCAGATTCTGGAATTTTCAGAAAGGTGTTGTGTTCGTCTTATTCAATATCTACAATTGGCTTGGTGCCTAGCATTTTGTTAGGAGCCAAGGGAAACAGCATACGAACTATGACACAAATACTGCCTTCCAGAAAGCCACAGCCTTGCTGGGAAAGCACATTGGACCCAACTTAGTAATTTAGCAAGACATAAGGTAGTAACTGTGCAAATGAATGTCACTATCACTGAGCATAGACAGTTAAAAAAGAACAAGAATGTAAAAGGCTGAAGAGTCAGGGAAGAAATTCAGCAGACAGTGAGAAAGGAAAAAACAGCAGCAGCAATTATCGGTTATGTGTACCAGGTGCTGTGTAAGAGGCATCTCCAAAGAAGACCTCTCTTCACCTGCAGGCACAGAAATTAACATGTAGCAATATCCACCGACACACAGCCCAGAATCTGAGGCACACTGCAGGATATTGGCCTTGAGCTAGAACTCAGAGAGAAAGGCCTTGGGGTAGAAGAGGGATATGGCAGGAATGCTCTGGGAAGAGAAAACTGTAGGCCTGAAGGCCAAGAGTACGAACAAGGAGACTCCTCCATCTACTCCAGAGATGGGGGCTGACATGGTGATCAGCGCCAGGCTTTGAATAGGCCAGGTGGTTGGCACCTGAGTATGTTCTTACAAAGCTCCACACAAACTATAAACATTTGAAGAAGGTAGAAGTCTAGATATCCTTTAAAATATAAAGGCTTTTTGGGCTCAGTTCTGTTCTTCAGGCTCCTTGATGCAAAGTATTTGGAATTGCTATAATTCTGAGAGGGATTTTAATTTTCCTGCTTCAAGCCAAGCTATTGAAAGTAAAATTAATGACAAGACAGCCATTTCTTCCCACACACTACAAATCCAAGTCAAGCTATATGCATTTGTCCCCCACATCAAACATTGCATGGTACATTTTCATAATGGCAAAGCTGCTTTGTGGCTCTGTATCTCAAGGCTTCATCTAACTACTTAGCAACAGGCATTAAGGATGGAGAAAACACACATCATTAAAAACACTGGGATGCTGTCGGAATGCTTTCCTGGTGCGGCTTGTAAATGAAACTTGCAAAATACAGAACATCTGAATCTTGTATAATGTGTTTTTCTGCTTCATTTATACCCTGCAGAATCACAGAGTCAAACACCTTTTCCAGGAAAAAGGCAAAGCACTTTTGAGGCTATTATCTATTCCAGCACATGGCGTAAAGGCGGTTTTTACCTCACAGTTGCTCAGATCCAGTGAAACTCCCTTCAGATTGTGATTACAAGCCAGCCCCAACAACAGTGCTCTGAGGGGAGGAAACACAAATGTTAATTACATTTCCACACAAACGCACACCCGTGCGCATTTACACATACACACAAATGTAATCGAACTGAACAAAGCCTGGGGAAAAAGTGCCTTTTCTTAATCGCCACAGGTCAGGCACCACATACTCTCTCATGTTTTCAAATGCCATCTGCATTTCTGCCTGTTGACAATAGTAAAACAATGACACGGCTGTATTCTTCTCCTGACAGGCCGGAGAGTCCATCAAAAATGCAGAACTGAGCAGGGCTGCTATTGCTATGCAAATAAACCAACAGCTCACCTAATTGCATATTGAAATTAAATTGTGGTCATCACAGATAAATTCCCACCTGCATCTGCTTGAGAACAGTACTGATACTGTTTAGAATATTATTAGGCAATTGTTATTAAAGAAGCAAAGTAAAGCTGGTCTTCCCTAAGGAATATGATGCGGAAGGAGGAGGCTCCGCAGTATTCCAGGATGTGAAATTATACCGAGAGAGTTAAGAACTACAGGAGTGGGTAGGAAAGGGTAGAAAAGCACTGGAATACATCATCACCAGAATCTTGTCTGTTGTGTGCCCAGAATCCTGCCTGTCCAGCCACCTGCCAGGCCAGGGCAAAGTATGTCTTTGCTCTAAAAAGGGATTATTGGGGGGGGGGGGTTCTGCAAATTTTGGAGACTGGAATTGATTGATTAGATGTCATACCTGTACAAAGAAAATGAACTGAACTCACTTTTACTAGTAACTCCTGCACCACTCAGCAGGCCTGACACAAAAAATTCTCACGTATACATACATCCATTAAATGACATGGAAAGGGATAAGGCACTGATTTTGACTCTGTGAGGAGATCTAAGATAAGCAGACGGAGGTTCCTGCTATAAGCAATGGAAATCAGTGTGTGCAAATGGTGCAAATAACAGTAACACTAGGTAGGCGGCAATAAGCAGGAAAGTAGGGAACTCAGGCTTCCGTATCTACAGTGACTACCTGTTCCCAGGAAAAGGGCCTCTATCCAGCACACTTCAAAAACAAGCCAGGGCAAGGATGAGGTGGGAGGTGGGGAGGGAGGGGTTATTGCCTGACTAGGTCCCTGTCGGTGAGTTTGTTCTTCCTGAAATCCTCAGGTCTTGCCTACTGAGAGTCAGCTCAGGGAATGGACGGAGCACCAAGCCAACTGCCTCCCGGTGCCCAGGCCTCTTCAATGAGAAGAGGGGAGGCAAATGCCTTTCACTCTGTAAGTCTTGTTCACCAGTTTCTAAAACACCAGCTATGAGAAAGGCTGTGTAATCTCATATATGTACATGTCAACTGTGTATTAAAATTCTTCTTTTACCTAAAAATTGCTTTATTCCCCTCTCTTCTCTGGGAGCAATACTGAGCTCCTGAAAATACTTGGGACTACAAAGCAAAAGGCCAGACCTTGGGTCCTAGATCTGACACTAAAAGTGTGGTGACCCGTCTTAACACACCATGTTTTGGGGATCTCATATCCTCATCAGTAAAAGGACAGTTTGGACATTATTCAAGAGGTCTCTTGTATTTCTAGGACACGCTGAGTTTTCAAATTTCACTCACATATTTCAGCAATGCCTTTTTAGGAACTAGAAGGAAAATGCTTCCTATTTTTCTTACGTGGGTTAAAGCTGTGAAAATAAATAGTGTGCTTTAAGATAAGAAGGTAACAACTCATAAGATCACAGAAACTGTTACTAATAAAAAATGAAAAAAAACAGAATAACTTCAAGAAAATATAGTGGGCATGGTGGGTGGGGCACTCTGGAACAACAAATGTTATTTTTATTGGCTTATAGCAAATCTGCCTTAATAATCACCCCCTCCATCCTCAAGCACTGTTGTAAAAAGGGATGAGACAATTCACTATTCATTTTCCATCTGGGACTAAGTGACATGTTGTAATGTTGAAGTAGCACATTTGATAGTTTGAATAAAGATACTCAGGCAAGGCAGTGGAACTGGAGAACAGGGCGCTGCATGGCAGTGGGTAGGAGGATGAGAAGAGACGTCAAGAGAGCGAGAAGCAGCAGTCAGGGACTCAGGCTGCACTCAGAACTGCCAGCAAGAAGTGTCCGGGGACGCTGAGGACCAAACTACTCTGGAGATTTGGGGGAACACCAAGGAACAGGGGCATCATGTCCTCTAAAGCCACTGAAATACTCTGACATGGACTGAACACAGCCGCAACGGAAAAGCATGACTATGAAGACAGGATTCTATCTTCTTTTAAAGGACCCCAAATTGAGTGGGAAACTTCTGGAACATACTGTGTTCACACTGGAAGTATGCAAAAGAAGTCACACTTCTTTAGTTCATCTTCTCATAGCAACTGACCCAAAGCCTTCCAGAAGCAAGTGTGTCTCCTGCTCCCTGCAGACAGCGATGGGCAGTGGGGGTAGAAGCACCACAAAGCCCCATGACAGCTCAGCTCTTCTCCTCCCCGGGAAGGCCATCAACCCAGCCCGGCTTCTCGCTTTCCTTCTTCAAACCCTGTCACGACGGCATTCCCAAACCAACACCTGATGAATATCCTGCAAGCTAATCACAATCTCCATGTCTGCTTTTCTGAACATCCAAACTGTCACTATGATTCTGAGGCTATGGCTTAAGTTTATCTGAGCCTCAATTCTCTCAGCTGTACAACAGGAATAATGACACCAGCTTCCCGTGACTAGGGTCTAATGCATGTGGAAACAGCCAGGATAGTGACAAATGCAAGGTGGTTTTTCACAGTGCCTTCTGTTCCCACTTTCTCACAGGTAAACCTGAGCAACTCAGCTGTGGGTCTCTATCTTCTCCCCTTACTGCAGCCCATTAAATGGCCACATGCACTTGATTTATAGACTGTTCAGCCACAAAGCCTTCCTCCTCTCGTTAAAAACTCTACTGAGTAAAACACAAAGCTCTAAAGAGGCCGCTGCTTTAACACGATCAAACACTCACTTAAATAACAAGTCACAAGATTTAACAGTTACAAAGTACCTTTAAAGAACAATATTTATCAGTGCATTGCTGTACTAAAGCATGGAAAATCCAGTACTGTCATGGTGTGGAATATTCCATAAAATCAATTTCATAACCAAGGAATAATTACTCCCTATTATACAAGGGCCATCATGAGGGAAAGAATTAGAAAACTGTTTTACATCTAAAACTGTTTTGAATGTGCTGATCTCCTGCTAATGGACACATCAGAATGTGCCTGGTTTTGCTTTGTACACAAGGTCCTCATATCTACCCACTGCAGATGCTCCAAAAATATCAGCTGAATAAGTGAATATGATTAAATTAAAAAGGTATCCCTTCAGAATACTAATTCTGATGGCTTTCTTAGTATCTGTGCAAATAAGCCAACAGGTTTTTTAACTGTTTGTGGCTGTTACATTTAGAGACCTCTACTATAGCATTTCAACATTTTTTAAGTCTCTACAATTTTAGACATTTTTCAGCACTTGACTGGAGGTACTTTTTCTAAGGATGCCTATTGCTCTAGTCTTATGGTATTAGGTAGAACTAAGAACTTCACACCTCTCAAAAACAGAGAGAGAGAGAGAGAGAGAGAGAGAGAGAGAGAGAGAGGGAGGGAGGGAGGGAGGGAATTTCTCAATACTTTTCTAGTAAAATGGATAACAGGCATTGCTTTTAACATTTCACACAAATTACAGAGGCAAAGTGAATACTAACTGACACATGAGCTGGGGAAGGGAGGAACGTGAGCACACAAGGGAGCATATCTGACAGCCCATACACCCAAACTACTTGAAAATATATCACTGTACCTTCTGGAGACTCAGGGAATTTGGCTCTCCCTCCCTTGTATATGAAATGTCTAGTGTTTCTGGTGATGGCAAATAGAATTCTCAAAAATAATAAATTACCTTCAAACTTCAAGTGAAAAAAGTCCGAGACAAACCATACTTAACTCAATAATCCAGGCACTAAAACGCTTAAACAGCGATTTGGTTACATACACAAAATGTACATAATATGGAGTTCAACTATTACTCTTCATTGAAATATTTATAGTAAACATTAATTAAAATACGAATATGCCTAAAATCAGCTGAATGAATAGGCATTAATATAAGGCAGTGGTACCTGGGAGCATATTTTTAAATAATATTTTATTAATTAATACATGAACTGAATGCATTCATGGAGTTCAGAATGCTATTTTCACACATGCACAGAACATAACTTCTGTAAAAGATCAGTGACTACTGCCGGGGACACAAGCCAAAGGGAGAATTATTTTTATATTGACAATGCAGTACGATCGACAGTGCACAAAGTACTTTAAAACCCACTGACATACTCTTCTGTCTCAAAGAAGCATTCTCTTTCCCCTTTTCTGACTTTGGATTATACGTCTGTCTCCTTCCCCTCAAGCATACTCATAATAAGAAACTGAACTTTAAAAGCTCTGGAGAAAATGAATTAATCACTTACTTTAAGGGCTCAGGAGATAGCTTTGTGCCAGAAAGGTTGATTTGCATCAGCGCTAGAGAGCTACTAAAAAACTGCTTGAAAGACAGGGGCACTTCTTTTCCTTTCCTGAAAAGACATAGCACACATACAAGTATTTATTTCCAGCAAACTTGTTTATTGGTTATTCAGACACCGTGAAATAGCCCATAAATCAGACCCACTCTCAGTAAAACTGTAAAGGTAAAAAAGAACCAAACACATGTCTGAACCCTACACGAGTAAACCAGCCCTATTAAGTACATGGATTAAGAGAGGTTAAGACACATCACTAACTTGACAAAACCATTTGTTCCTGTTCTTTGTAGCTAATGAACACCACTGAATTTCAATGCTTAGGAAACCCCATGTTTGGAGTGTTAAAAAACTGGAGGTGAAAAAAAAAGAAAAACTGGAGGTGAGAAATGTGTATCTTCCATCAAGTCCTCCCACTGCCATCTCAACAGTAATTTTAGGTGGAGCAAGGCTGAGCTGCAACAAGATGGGCATCTGACGTCAATCTAAGGACCAGCACAGAACTTGGGAATGGTAGGCGGTCTCCAGGACAAACTGCCTAATTAGCTCTACATCCACGCCGCAAATCTAATCATTCCAGGCCAGAGACTAGAATAAAGAAAAACGTGAAATGGCCATACCCTCTACCTCGTTCCTTTCCTACTACAGTGAAAAGTAATTGGATCAAACCACGCAACTCAAGGATAAGTGAAGAGTCAACACCATATGGGTCACAAAGAAAGGATTCAAGAGTCCACTTCAACCAGGATTCAAGTACACTCTGCTTGCTTTGTTCTGCCTCACAGCTTACAAGGAAGGACTGAAGACATCAGCATATATACAGCTAACAAACAACAGTGCTGAATCCTAGTCTATGGAAGGGCTCAGAATCTCAGAGCAGGGGCATCCTCGTGACCTAGCTCATACACATTATTAATATTGAATGATATTTTGTACAGAAGTCAGAAAACCTGTCAACATTTGACAGGTTAAAAAATAAAATTTCAAAAACAAAGGTAATTTCAGGCTACTAGGAAAGAAAAATCTAAGCAACTAGAATCTTTTTTCTTTGAGAAAAAAGAATTCAAGTAAGATGACAGAATATCCTGGTAGAATATGGATAAAACATTTTAAAGAACTCTCCTTCTAGAGAGTGCAAGGATGTTAGCTGACGTACTTCTGGCCATTTGTTGATAGGCAGATGTTGTTAATCGGTTCTTTGGGTGTAACTTTGTTCCTACTGTTTTGTGTTAGTGTTGACTGCTCCATGGTTTCCAAATACCCACTGCCCCTTTCTGAGGCACAGAGGTACTGTTGCCATGAGCACAGCAGGATTTTCGCCATGGTGCCCCTATGGCCAATGGGATGTGAAAGGACATGTGTTCCATTTCCCAAAAGCTTCATCAGAGAGCATGTGCACTGCCTCGGTCCCTTTTCCCTCTGCCACATGGCTGTCAATATTCTCGGGAGAGGATGCTCCCTCCAGGGTGAAGGTGAGGTGGCCAGCCGTGAATGGATATGTCACAAAACTACCACTGCTGACCACCATGAAGATAGGCAGGTAGCTATCAGGGTCAGAGGTATGGTCTTAATCACTGCAGAACAACTTCACTTACCCTGACGGATATGCTTATAAAATATCAGTGAACAAAAGTATGAATAGCCTGGCTCACAATCCCCACCTCAGTGTAAATGCAGTAATTTCAACATAATTACTAGGGGCTTTCCATGACTGTATCTAGGTAAGGTGCGGGGTATTAAACAGTTTAATCATAACCTTTCATGTGGAAGACAAGGCAATTTGTTAGCATGATTCCATTCTATAAGCTGAACAGCTCTACTGAAGACCAGTCATCCCAGAATTCACAGCGCCATGAATTCACAAGAGCTGATTACACAAAGACCTTTATATGCTGTGCTACCGTCTTATAACTCAGGCCCCCTGTCAATTACAGCTCCACCAAAGCATGGCTTCATAAGCTGCCTTTGAGCACACGGGTGGATCAGACAGCTTCAGTGACTGCTCTTACCCAGCCCACCCATCAGAACAAAGTATCCTGGAAGTCTCTTGGCTTCTCCCACCATGTACTCTTAAATGCTACACTCTGACTTTGCTCGCTGGAGGGATTTGTGGCATATTTTCACTATTGTAAAGATTCGCATCATTGTTGAAGTAATGGATCATAAGTCCTTTAAAATATATAGGTAAATTTAAAATGTATATTTGAGGAAAAAAGCATGCCACAAAGCTGAATTTTCCAAATAAGTGGGTATTATATCCTTGAATATATGATGCTTCTAATATGTACTACTACATACGGAGGTATGTCTGGGTCTAAGTGATGCCCTCATGCTGTTAAAGAATACACGAGGATTCCAATATGATCACCTGTGGTCACAACTGTGAATGCTAAGGGTTGGGCTGCACTGATATACTAGGAGGCCCCAGAACTCCACATGTGCACAGCCCATGTGCTTTCTACAGTTTTGCGCCATTCCGTCTCCATTCTGACTTGCTGGTCTTTGTGAATCTCACAGCTCCTAACCTACTGCCTTGTTCTGCAAAGAGTTCTGAAGTCAGCAGCGTGAAACTGAGACCTTGATACTGATCTCTGCTTCCTCCACACAGTTAAAGTGCTGTGGCTTTGGGATGACTATTCGCTTTGCTCCCACAGGCATTTATACTGACTTCTAAGCTCACCACTGAAAAGTACCTTCAGAAGATCCTCAAAAGGGTTTTTACAACACAAAAAGAGAGGGTGCCTGTTCACATAGGAAAAATAGTGCATCACTGCGTAATTCACATAGTCAAACCGGAGTTACTAATAAGAACATTAAGCTGTCATTTAAAGGCTGTAACAAAAACTTGAACTGTTGAGGCCTAATAACTCAAAGATGGTGGTTTAAAGTCATCCTCGTGTACAACCTTCACCTCCCATCACTTCTATTTTCATTATCACTATACCCCAAAATGACAATGATAGCAGGAATACACTCGTACCGGTGGGAGAAGACAGTTCTGGAGAGATTGAGCACAGCTAAGTACTGGAGGCATCCTCGGAGCAGAGCACCGCAGACCTGAGGAAGGAAGAAGCTGGTCTTATCTTAAGTATCTTTAGGTTTAGGAAATGTTATTAGAGAAAGAAGCCCTGTACCCCATCTAAAGAGTTGTTCAGAGACCCCCAAAGTGATATAAACAAACATTACCATGTCCAGGGAACATTCAGTATTGGATAAATCCAGATAAGCAATGGCATTTGGCTGGGCCAAAAAGTTATACATGTGCTTGGAAAGAAACAAAAACAAAAAATAAGTATTAGGGTCCAGAAACACATACACACACACACACACACACACACACACACACACACACAGCATAATGCAAGCTACTGTTTTTGAAAGGAAGTTGCCCATATTCCCCAAGACCATTCTTGCTGTACTCAAGAGAATTTGAAGAATTTTCTGTCTTTCCAACACACTTCCCTACTAGCAAAAACCCAGAGAATTTAAAACAAAATTATGTTCAATTTAAAAAAAAAAAAAAGGCCAAATGGAATCCTGACTGCCAACACCTCCCTTCATTTTTACACATGACTTAGTTTTCCTGATTAGCTCAATTTTTATTATACAATTTTGGAATGATGCTAATTAATTATAACTCCTGAGATTAAAATACCACCTGGGCTGCAGACACCTTAACAAAATGCTAATCAGTCCTGAGCATGTTTAAGGGAGCATTCATCTGAACTTGAACCACTGAATGGTCCCAGGCTATACTCTTTTCTGTCCAACATAATGATTTTTCTAATGATTTTTTCTAACCTTAGTTACTTCCAAAAATCGATCACGGATGCCCTAGCAGCACTACCAGTCTCACACACAAATAAGATAACTTCAGGGGTCACAGTGGTAATTCTTCTCCCACTTCTGCCCCATGCAAGGTGATCAAAACAATGAAATTAATGACTACTGTTCTCTAATTGTCCCACGTGAGCTGCAGCCAGTGCTCACCAAAAACAAACTGAGTCTGGACTCTCCGCCATCAGACACTTGGAAACACCAACGGGCCTGAGTGTCTCATTCCTTGGCAATTACTAACTCCAGCCGTGTAAGTGCACACGTGCATGGTGCTTCAGAACGCCCCTCTCAATCAGGGAAGTCAGAAGAACAAAGTATTAACACGGAAATACTTTAGCATAAACCAGACACATCCAACAGATTGTATTATGAAAGGTTCTGGTTGAGCGAAATAATTTTGCTTTCAGTTACGCAAATTTATTCAGCCTGTCCTTGCCTGGTGCTAGTGACCTTAAGGGAATTTTAAATTGGTTGTGACTTTGCTCCCAGCCACCAGTAGAGGGAGCCCTGACACCCTGAAGTGGTCACAAGACCTTACTAGGTCAACACTGTTCCAGCTACTTTTCCAGGCAGGCACAGAGACAGAGACAGGAGCCTGTGCACCTGCTGTGGGACCGCAGAACCTCAGCAGTCCCTGGCTTGGATCCCACTCTTCCCCGGGCCTCACATTCCATTTCACTGTCCGCAGAGATCAGCCAGAGCAAGATCCACTGGCCTGGGAAAGAGCTGTTAAGCGGTTGTATGATGCACGTGTGACGCCCTTTTTAGCTGCATCTTATTCACTCTCAGTCGCTTCTTGCCTCCTTGTTTCTGTCCCTCCACTCTGCCCCCGTCGCAGTTCTGTGTCAGACTCCCTGCTTCATGGGATCGGGGCCGGTCTATGAATCTTCAATGAAGGTGCCAGCCAAATTGGAAAATGTGTTGCAAAAGTCATGGTGAGCCGGGAAACAAGTATTATTTAAATGATCTCAAGTGCAAAGGAGAGGCAGAGGGAAAGAAAAAAGAAACCACCACAAAAAGGCCTTCATTTGTGTTCCCTGCCTTACACGTAGAATTCAAAAACAAGAAGTGAGAATGAATTTCACCATGCTTTTGATCCCCACAGGGCACTGGCATACAAATTCATTCTGGCCCCTCAAACATGCTCAGTTGCTCTGGGTCCTGGTGTTCGAGGTCATCTCTCCTAAATGCCACCATGCTAACCAGGAGAGAACAACTGCCACATACAGTAACGAGGGCATGCTTCACTCTCCCTGTCACTGAGGTCTGCCAAGCACTTTCACTACTACCTCAGGGTTATAATCAAGGGGAACTTTTGGCCTTCGTACTTAAACCCTAACAAGCAGCTACAGCTTACTCTCAGTTCATTCACGCAATAGATCAGGATTCGTTTTATCCCAATAACCTCTTTTAATTGCAAACTATAGAAAAGCAACCGCTGGTCTTGCCAACAACACTATTTAATGATGAAATAGTTCAGTTTATGCTATTAACTTTTTTCAGCAGGCAATTGTACCTAGTGTGCTAAAATGTTTTAAAACGAGAAAACTCCTTCAGAAAAAGTATTTCTAAGAAGCATTTGAACTTCTGCATCATTACAGGAGAAAAAACCAACTGTGGTGATGGATTACATTTAATTAGGGAAGGCTCTGGAGTTTTCATTAAAACACTTCATAAGCTTGTAACTGCATGCCTTTAAGTGCCAGGACAGAGAGAGGCAGGGCAATCAGTCAGAAAGTCATGTACAGAAATTAGTCCAGGCTTATTCAATGCAGCTTTGGGGAAGCTGCAAGCCAGGAAAAGCAACCTTACCGAGAGGTCATCTCCGCGAAGGACGTTCCCTGAGAGGTCCAGGTGGGTGAGGGTGGAGGCAGTCAGCGGATTGGCACTGAGGGACTGAGAAAGGCTGTTCACTCCTGCAACGTTAGGAAACCCAGCCTCAGTTTCTCTCCAGGAGACAACTTGAGGCTGTGAGTTTCTGAAAATGGCTCAGTAATCCCACACAACTGTGGGGCTAATGTAAACACAGACACCAAGCAGAATCGATATGATTCTGTCATTTTTGACACACCCTCGGAGAGGCCAGGTGACACAACCATCTCACAGACCCAGAGGCAGTGATGGAAGTAGCTGTGCTCTGTTTCACAGAGGACACAAAGCATGTGACTCTGAAGTCCTGGAATGGTATGAGCAACCTCACCAACAATTTTCACCTGTCTCTGGATTCCGCCAGTTGACTCTTAGCTCTGCAAACAGCACTGAAATGATACATGTGCACATTCAGATACTTTTATCGACTTAAGTGCCAGAAAGTTGATACAGGAATAAAAAAAAAAAAAAAAAGAGTGAGACAGTATCTGTACACAATGTAGGAAACAATCAGAAGGAAAACTTTTAATTAGTAATCTATACTCTTTACATACGCACTACAAGAGGCTGAAGGTAAAGTTAACTGAGCTACACTGATGAATCTACCTCCGAAAGCCACACATGAGGAGAGCAGGTCACTGAGTGCAGAGAGCAATGTACGCTTCTACGTGGGGGACAGTCACTGTCACAGGCCTGTCTCAGGCTGGGGTGGCTGGATTTTTATCAGGTCATCTTCTCACGATGCAGTAAAGGCTCCCTGAGGTATGTCATCGTGAAACAGGATCCCAGAGCGTCTGGTCACTCTGGGTACTCAAACACTCACTATCCCCAATGACCCTTCATAGGATAATGGGATAAGGAACCCAGCAGAGCTCCGTTTCCATCAAGGCTGTGGTTCCAAAATTATCTAATTCTAACTAGAGTAGACTTTCAAATTATTGTTTCTTCAGTAAAATTCCTTTTGGAAACCCTGGCTTGTGTCAACTACCCTAAAGAGAAATAGCTGAGCGGGCTCTGTCCGACACGGGCACCCATGCTGGCGCTGAGGAGCGGGCTCGGTCTCCAGGCAGAGCCAGATTTGGTCGCGGCAGCAAGACTGGAAGAAAAGAGCTGGGGCTGCAGACAGAGTATCACAGAGCCCCTCCCACTACACAGCCAGGCTGCTGTGTGACCGTCCAGGGTCAGAGAGAGGTGCTGGGTCTGGCTTGGGCCCGACAAAGGCCAGTGGCCCATTTCTCAAGGGTGAGTGGATGCTGGGTACAGAGGAGACTATGGCTTTGAATGGAAAATGTTTTAGTTAAGTACAAGGAAGCACTTCTTGACTGTCAACCCAACATTTATCAGATGCTTACAAATACAGGGTATTGGGAAATATACCTAAGATCCACTCCATTATCTGCCCTGGGAAAGAAAAAAGATCATCACGAAAAAAAAACTAAACTCCAGAATGAAACATCAGTGTTACATAAGGCATAGTTTTTTATTTCAAAAAAAATCTTTGTTCAAACTACTGTATTTTACACAGGGGCTTCCGAGATCCAGGGATACAACCTCCCCAGTCAAAGACCAGTTCAGTGACAGGCACAGACAGACCATACCATGGTTTGTATGTAGATGTTCCTCCAGAGCCTCATAGGTGGGACTTTTGAAAATCACAGGGGCGCTAGAGCTCAATGTGATAAGCGGTGGGGCCTGGTCGGAAGAGCCAGGTCACAGGGGGTGTGACCTGGCAGGGCTTATCTGCCTTTAGCCTTTTCCCTCTCTCCCTGCTTCCTGGATCCCATGAGGTGAGCAGCTTTTCTTCTACCCTACCATGCCATGCTGGCCTGGAGCTGGCCCACCATAGGCTGTAACTGTGAACCAAAACAAACTTTTCTTCTTTAAAGTTGTGAGTGTCCGGTATTGAGTCTTAGCAACCAGGTAAGTGACTAAGACAGATGATGACAGATGGCCCTGATATCCCTGGGTTCTGCACCTGTGGATCCAGCCAAGCACGATCAAAAATATGTTTCCAAAAAAATCTCACGGGCAGTGAACATGCATGGACTTTATTCTTGGTCATTATTCCCTAAATTAATGAATACAAAAACTACGTATATTTACATTGCATTAAGTATTATAAGTAACCTAGAAATGATTAAAAATGCATAGGAAGGTATACCTAGGCTCTACCCAAATACTAGGTCATTTTACATGTGGAACTTGGGCAGCATCTGTGGATTTGGGTACCAGGGCAAGGGAAAGAAGCCCTGGAACCAGGGAAGAAGCCTTGGAAGCAACCTCTGCAGATACTGAGGGACAACTGTGCTCACTAAGCAACCAGGAAATTACTGTCAAGGAAGCAAGAAATCAGAGCTTGCAGTGGAGGGGGTGGAGTTTCAGTGAACTGCAGGTGATGAGGAAGCTTATAGGAAAGGATAACTTCTAGAGATTATCTCCTGCAATTGTTTCAGTGTCCAGCTTCCTTTAGTTTGTCCTATTATAAGTATTCATCTGTTTTTACAAATGGAACAACTGTGTCTGAAGCATATGGAGAATCCCAGACTCCCATTAAGGAAATCATTTGTAAAATCATGCCCTTAGTGAGGTACCACAAAAGCCAATACATAAATTCCAAAATTAGAAGGCCAAATTAGTTTTGACAGCAAAATGCTCCCGGACACGTGTGGGCACTTGGCAGGTGGCCAGCATCACAGCAGACTCGAGAGAGGCTCACGTTCTCAGCTCAGGCTCACGCTACTAAAAGGGAAGGAAGGTTCCTCCCCACCTCCTGTGCCTGTGTGCACAGGCAGCCTGTGCTAAGCAGCCCACTCAGAGTAGGAAATCGTGACAGTGTAGGACTGGAGAAAATCAGGACTCTTACATCCTAAGCTCAATGCAAATTTGCATGCTGTTCTTGATTCTGGCTGTCTAGTGATTTTCACCATCCCTCATGTTTATTATTGGAGTGTTTACAGCTGTAGAAAGGGGGTACCAGATGGCCCTGCCACGGAAGAATCTGCCAGCCAGCAGGACAGTTGCTAGAAATCCAGAAACTCAGCTAACGTCTGAGATGGAAAAGAGGCACGTGGAGCAATGTGGATGTCATGGGGAGTTTTTAAAAATCTGTTTTAAATTATGAAGCCAGTTTTTCAGGAACTAATATATGTTAGTCAAATTCAGCAGAAACTTAAAACTGCAATTTAATTTGAGTTACTCTGAAACTGCAAACCTTTTAGAATCTATATGCAAGCTTTTAAGAAATTAATTTTTAAAAAATAAATAATCCCAGTATGCTGGAGGCTGAGAGATGAAAATCATCACAAGTTCGAGGCCAGCCTGGGCTACATAAATTCAAGCCAGGCTGAACTACATAGAAAGAACCTGTCTCAAGAGCAAACAAATGTAAAACATTTCAAGATATCTATCTTAAAAGGTACAGTGTATACTTCTTTGGGTCACATCCAAACATATCTTGATATATACTTATTCTACTGCAGGATGGAGACAAACAGGAGCTAGGACCCTCACTTGTGAAAGCACAGCTTGTGTTTGACTACTATCACGAAAGTATACGGCAACCTGCTTCACCACCTAGGGAAGGACAGGGCACCAATAAGAGGTGGCACAAGGCACCCAGGAGCCAAAGCTTATCCCAGGAAGGACAAATGATCACCACATCCTTCCATTTGTTTTATAGTAATGAACAAATAAATGAAAATAATGAGGTAAAATTAAGTTTTTGAAAGACCGTCTACCTAACAAAAGTGATACTTGCACTAGGAAGCACATGAGAAAATATGAACTTTTAATATGTAGGGAAGTGATATAAATTCAGAAAAAAGATAACAATGTAAACAAACCTAACAATTAATGTGTCCTGGTAAATTCCCAAGAGAAAGGCATATGATTAAAGACAGTGAGGGAAAAATGATGTAAACAATGACTAGAGTCATTGAAATTAAACCATCAGAAGACTTTGGTATGCTTGAGAAAGAATTAAAAGAAGAAATAACAGGAAGGAAAAGGAAGAGATGGTACTACTATGAAGCCTGCAGAGGTCACATGGAAATAAACATGAAAACAAGTCTTAAAAATGCACCGACTCTTTTACCTAGTACTTCTACTCAAAAAAAACTTATCCGAAAAAAAGATATTAAAGAAATGACAGAACTCAGTGAACTAATTCATGTTAGTGTCTCTGGCACTGCTAAGAGCTAACAATGATGTAATTGTATACTAACAGATGATTTAAATAAATTATAGGATATAACCCCATACCTTGCAATACCATGTGATCACTAAAAGTGGCAATGTATTTACCGATATAAATGATCATGGTTCACTTTGTAGAGAAAAAAGATTATGAAATAGTAAGCACAATATAATTCCCTATGTCCATGTGTGTACATATGTATATATATGTACATGTATACACACACACACTATAAACAGAAAATAGCCCAGAAAGGTTGTCACCAGTTATCACCATGGACACTCTCGTGATGCTGGCATTAAGAGTAAGTTTTGCTTCCTTATTTACAATTCTCAGTGTCTGCTAAATCTTCGCCAGGAGTATGACAGGCACTGATAATGTTCAGCACAAAACTTCGGATAAAGCTGACTTTCTGAGGTGTAACAGGGATTGTGCAGAGGGGCTAAATTTAGCTGTAGGGTCTAGAGATAGGTCCTAGCTCTGAAAACACTAACTCTTTAGAAAACCTTTCCCTGTGGTAGTTTACTTTCATGCCTTAATCTTCACCATGTGTGCATGAATATGTGCACAGAAAATCATGAGACGTGTGGAACTAATTCCAATTTCAAATCACTCTCATGTAACTGCACATTGAGAGCCATGTGCAACTGGACAGATACAAAGCCCAAGCGCTTGCTCTGCTTCATTCACTTTCCGAGGCACAGTCAGTGACAGCCAGGGACATGTCAGGAGCCTGGACACAGAAATGAGTGAGGCCAAGCACCGACCACGCAGACACCACAGGCTAGGACGCCATCAAAGCACAGGGGAAGGTACTGGAGAGAGAGACTGAGCTGGAGCGCAGAGACAGGAAGGAGCATCAGGGGGAATGGTTGGGGGAACTGCAGGAGGCCGCTGTCTGGAAAGGCTTCAAAGAGAGTGAGACAGCAGTGGGGAGTCACAGGTGAGCAGTAATTCAGAAGGTCTGCACGCAGGGACGTGGAATTTGTGCTGGGCTGCAATGGACGGACAGTATTTGAAAATATGAGGAAGAAGATGGGGACGATGAAGGTGATGGTGTGACGCACCTGCTGGTATTTCTTAAGCCCTCTGTGCCAGCAATCACATTGTGTGTACAGGAACCCATTTAAAAATCCTACTCTCTGTGGTAATGTAGATACTCTTATTTCTATCTTGTGCAGCTGGGGAACCAAAGGGATGAGGCGAGCACATTCATAGTAATAGTAAGGTCAGGACTCAATCACAGGCAATGTGACATGACCTCACAAGGCCACAGTGTGTACAGTGCCTCAAAGGATGGGGATCTATTCAGGATGCGGCAAGTTGCTCTATTCAAGAAACCTTCTCTTGAATCCACACAGTGGTCCAGGAGCTGCGCCAGGAGCTGGAGGTGTAGAGAAAATAGAGCAGAGGAAAGCCTCGCTCTCACAGGAAGGACGGTATTTCCACAGTAACGTCCTGTGTGTGATCTAGAAATGATACAGAGCCAAGAGCAATTGACTCTGGTACAGCCTTAGGATAAGGGGCACATCTCAGCCGAGATTATCAAAGAGAAGTTTTTGTAAAATAAACAAGAAGCTCTCTGAGAATATCTAGGATGAAAGGAAAACCTTTCAAGGATCCAAAGCAAAAGATGAAGATGTGTGCTGGGACAGAATGAATGCAGGGTAATTTCTGATACTGTTACACAGGTATGAGCGAGCAAAATAATTACAGAATCTGCAAGATTTGGTGAGCAAATGGGTAAACGAGAGGAGGGAGGAGTAAAATCAGAGCCTGGGGAGAAAATGAGGCAATTTCGAGACAGAGAAAATAGAAGCAAAGGAGGCTATTGTAGGGTCTCAGCAGTGAAGCCCAATCGTTTTCTGCGTTTCCTGGGAAGCAGAGACTCCATCCAACAGGTGAATGCGGGGGGTCAACTTGGTTTTCCCAGAATAAATCAAGAAAATACCACCAGGTGCCTTTCAGGATGTGAGGTATGGGGCTAGAGGCAGCGATAGGTTCGTTCACTGACTCAAAGCTTAAAAAATTCCAAACCTGTACATGAATTTCCAAATTATTCCCTATTCTAAAAACACTTTAAATCATCAAATTTGAATTCTATAATGCCAGGTCATATATATTTTTTTTTAGAAGGAACCATCTGATGGTTCCCCTTTTTTTTTTTTTTTTTTTTTTTCCGGGACCGGGGATCGAACTCAGGGCCCTAGTGCTTAGCGGCAAGCACTTGGCCCACTGAGCTGTACCTCCAGCCCTGGGTCATATATTTTTAAATGCAGATACATAAGAGGATAATTTTAACTAAAGCAATATTAGAGGTATAATGTTAAGTAAGTAAGACATACTATACCTTTAGGTGACAATGAGGTTTTAGATAAATTTAAATGCTTTAATCCCTTTGGGAGTTTGGCAAACTGAATACTTAAAGAGGACACACCTGAGAAAGGAAAAAGAGATTATTAGAAATTTCAAAGTCTCAGAATTATGTTTTGTTTGACGATGCATAAAAATTAAATTTGATTCCCATTAAATTGATCACCTTTTTCTGCCTTAAAGTCAGAGCTTATTTTATAATTATTTACAATTGCGACTCCTTTTCGTCCTGCCCACCTATGAGGTAGGAGAGGATGAAGATTATTTAATTAAGCAAAACAGTATCTGAATCTTTCTCATTACAGATAGTTTTCTTTGGGCCAAGTGCCACCCTCTCCTCACAATCCTATTTAAAATGCAAATCCTCCTGGAAAGAGGCATACAATCATTCCCCCCTTTTCTTTTTAACCTCTGTCTAATGAGTTGCTCTCTCCTGGATGAGCAGATGCATGCTCTTTAATTATTGTCAGGAAGAATGGAATGCTATTAACTGTTCAGATAACAGCTTCACTTTTAACAGATGGATTCCCATACTTAATTGGCTTAGGGTTAATCACCTCAGGGCAGCAGAGCATGTTTATGTATCTTATAGGTGTGTTCTGTAACTTGTAATAACGCACCAATGATTTATATTATTGAAAACTAGGTGTTCTTTAAATTTAGTGGTCAGAGTAGAAGCTGGAAGCACCAGTCCACTCATTCAGGGACTGCAATGCAAGTAGAGGGCTAGGAGCTAAGTAACAGGTAACATGTGTCCATCACTTAGGGCCATCCAAACACGTCCACTTACAAGTGGGCCCTCAATGCCCAGGTTCATGTTCTTGGGAAGGCTCCTTGAAGAGGACTAAGCTCATGTTCCTCTTGACTAACTCTTTTATCCTGGGCAGCAATAAGAAACAACTCTGCTGGTTGCTACCCTATTCTGTAACCCTGGAGTGTCTACAAATCTTAAGAAAATGTGTAACAAGCAACTACTGTAGAAATAACATGAAGGTCTTACACCTTGACTAAACCTTGAGATGAGCTGAGTGTGTCTCCTAGGAAGCAGGGTGTTGTGGAAATCCCTGTCTCTCTTTCCAAAGTATTCCAATGTCAAAGAAAAAAAAATCACTTGATTAAACAATGTTGAACAGAACACATCTCCAGCTCTGAACATGTTAATCCTTAAGGTAAATCTATGCAATCCATGCTCTGGGAGTTAATGAGGAGGAGGGGAGAAAGATGGAATAATTGTTAAAATGTGCTTAAGAAAAAGGTCAAAATAAGGGAGGTGACAAAGAAAAGGGAGAAGTACAAAACAAGCAGAAAAACAGATTTTTATCCAAACCAACACTAAATATAAATGCACTACTCAGATTATAAATCAATGATTTATCTGAATATAAATATCAAATTTTTCAAGAGACAGACCTAGAAACATAGGTATTCAAAAGAAGTGAACACAAAGTGATGGGAAAAGGTACATGCTATGACCATTAACCAAAAGGTACATGGGACAGCTATAACAAGTTACATTTGAAGGTTTTTAATAGAGATGGATGGGGCATTTCCTCAATGAGGAGAATACAATCATTCTAAAATCTGTATGCCCTAATTAACATCATCCACAAATATAAAAGTAAATTTGACGTAACAAAAAGAAAATAAATTTATTACTACATACACCCACACCCCCAATAACTACCAAATACAATTCTTCAAAGAATTCACTGAACATTTACCAGAAAATACCATATACTAACTCATAAGGTCTCGACACATAATAGAATATTGCTTAAATACTGTGAAATCATCCCCCCAAATTCTCTAACTGCCTTGTTGTATGTTCTACAGTTGCTATTGGTAGACTGGAATTAAGATATAAATTATAGCCACAGGATAATTAGAAAATCCCAAAATAATTATAAATTAAATAACTCATTTCTAAATAGCAAACGAATCCTAGAAAAAAAAATCACAATGGAAATCTGAAAACTATTGAGAGAATTAAAAACTATGCTACTATTTTTTACATAACTAAAGGCAGACTTAAGAAGTCAATAGTTCTAGATATATGTATATATTAGTGAGCAATAAGTTTGCAAATAATTATCTAATCATCTTTACTTCAGGATTTTGAAAAATGGCAAATTAACTCACCCCTACCTCCATAAACGAAAAGATATAAAGAAAAAGGTTAAAAAAGTGATCAAATAGAAAGCAGTAATAATAAAAATAAGCAAACTCAACAAAGCCAGTTCTTCAAAGAGACTAATAAATAAACCCATAAAAAGTGTGTGTATGAGATCAGATTATCAAAATAAGCTATTAAAAAACATCAAGAGATCCAACAGACATTGCAGATACAAGGTGAAAAAGAGTATAAGTTAAAAAAATACATCATTTTAGAAGAAATGCATAGATTCTTTACAGAAAACACAACAAACTAAAATTAATAGGAAATAATTCCTACAGCCTTCCATCTATTCACGAGTAACCCAGGGCCTCAATCATCCTGAGCAAGACCTCCACCATTGAGTAACACCCCCATTCCCAAGGAAACAAATCTGTAAGACCCTTTCTGCAAAAAGACAAATACAGAAGGGTACACATTATGTAATTTAATATCTATGAAGATTAGGGCAAGGCTCAGTTTCATTATGGAGGTCAGAAAAGCAGTATGTTCTTCAGGTGCTAGAGGGCTGGGGTTGGGATTGCTGGGGCAAACCTCATGGGAAACCTGTGGAGCCCTGCTAATGCTGTACTGCTGCTTCTTCCTGCACGTGTGTGCATGTGCATGTGCAGGTGTGTCACTAGGGAATGAATCCATGGTCTTCATACCAAACTACACCCCTAGTCCTCTTTTTTGAGAGGTCTCACTAAGTCATTCCTGGGCTGTCTGGAACTTGCAGTCCTCTTGCCTCAGTCTCCTGGAGTGCTGGGATTACAGGTATGCACCCCCATGCCTGGCTTATATTCTACTTCTTGAAGTTGGTAGTTCTTGCACAGCAGTGTTCCCTTTGCAAAAGTGCATTAAGAAATAAACTGGGCATACAAGTTTGCATCTAGAATGTCTCCAAAGTCCCAGGTGTAAGGTTTAGTCTGTAGGTGGACTCTTTAGAGGAGGCGGATGGGGAAGGCGCTTGTCAGAGGTCCTTAGGGCTTGGGTGTGCACCCTCCCAGGCGGGAGGTCTCTTTCTCCTCCTGGAGAGCCTGGTCTCTTCTTCTCCCTTGTTGCTCCCTGGTACGTGACCTAAGTGACTTTGCTCCTCCCAGGATGGCTGCCTCACCACAGACCAAGGGCTGAGCATGCACGGCTAGAACTTCCCCAACTGGGAACCAACACAGCCTGTCCTCTTCCTAAGTGAGAGATCGCAGGGGTTCCATTACAGTGACAAAAGTGACCTAACACATTTGGGATTGAGGGGCTTCTCTGAATGTACATTCTACTTCATTGAGAAAAATTATTTCAAAAAAGTCAGACTAGAAGAGTAAAAAAATACCAGAATCCCACTTTTAAATTCTGATAGGAATTATCATTGCTGACAATGACAAATTCTTTTCTGTTTCTTTTACCTACCAAAGTATATGTTATAACAACATTAACAAAAACAATATTCTTAAAGACATGTTCTGTATCTTCAAATCATTCCAGAAATACCATCTACCAGATAAAAATTTTTCCTGCTAACACCTACATTAACTTTAGATTTGTTGTACTCTGGATGATTCTGCTTTGTTCTTTGGAAAGACGACAATTTAAAACCTTAGTAATTTTTTCTGTGTCAGACACACCTGCAACATCACAGGACTCTGTAAATGTCTGTATTTAAATGGAAGACCAGAACGGAACACTGTTTACACTGCTGGAGATGCCCCTCCTCACTCCTTAATGAAAGCAGCAGATAGAAAGGAATAAATAATGCAGTAATATTTTCTTCAAACATTTATCACACCAAAAGTAGCACAAATAATAAATCTGAATAAAGGTGAGTCAAATTATGTTGAGTAGGTTTTTTTATAAGAATGTATGAAGGTGAATAGGATTTAAGGTACAGAAATAAAAGTACAGATAATCTGATTAATATATTTTCATCAAATTCTGAATAAGCTTTTAGCAATACACAAAGACTACTTAAGAGCACATCTAATTAAAACCATGAGGGGCTGGGGATATAGCTCAGTGGAATAAGCGCTTGCCTAGCTAAGCGCAGGGTCCTGAGTTCGATCCCCAGTACCACAAAAAAAAAAAAAAAGAATTGCTACTAAAACCATGGCTTTCTATCCTAGAGGAGGAAATTTTAATAAGTGGTTTCTCTTGATGCTTTGAAAAGAAACCCAGAATATCTTATAGACTTCAGCAATAGTAAGATGAAGGATTGACAGTTCTTTATTTATAAAAAAAAATCCAAGAGAGACTTTCTTTCTTGGTAAAATGTCTAATCTTGGCATCCGCAATTCATAAACATTTTGCATTTCTTCTTTAAAGATATATGCTTGCTACCTTCTAATGGAATGAGAGGCATAACTAGGGGTCAGAATTACTCACGTAAAATAATATGAGAGCCAAGAGGATCCCAAGCTCGAGGCCTAGGCCTGAGAAATTTACTGAGACTCTGACCCAAAAAAGTCCACCCCCACCACCACTGCCCCTGCTAACTACTACTACTACTACTACTACTACTACTACTACTACTACTAACAACAACAACAACGGAGGGCTTAGGAGTGTAGCTCAGGAGTAAAGCATAAGTTTCGAATATGCAAGGTCCTGGGCTCAGTACCAGCAATAAAAGGAAGAATAATAATGAGAGAACTAAATTAATCAGTGAAGTATACTCTTGATCCTTAAAATATAGAGTAAAAGCAATTACCATACACATGTCAGAGTAGAACCCTGAGAATTGATCATGGTGTGCCAAACTGAATGGAACAAAACTAACTACCTAGCAGATTAGAGGAGCACTGTCCTAAGCGCGCCTAGGGGTGACTGACATGTAAGCCAGCAAATGGATGGGGAAGATCCACTCCCAATGTGGGCGGCACCAAGCAGTATACTGTAGCCTGGATGGGATGAAGAGGGAAGAAAACAGAAGCGCCCCCACTTCGGAAGAGTTCCAGTCTTCACTACGGCCTTTGGAGCTCGGTGCCCAGTTTCTGCAGCCTTGTAGCGAAGACTCGTCCGGCCACTCCGTAGGGAGCTTCTAGGCCTCTGACACTGAGCTGGTGCCGTACCACGGACCCTCGTTGCTCTGCAGCTTCCATCTTCTTGGGTTGAGTAACTACTATATCCTCCAGCCTCTGGCACAGAAACGACCGCTTTGGATTTTCCAGACTGATCCTCTAAGCCTAACTAATCCATCTCATTGCATAATAATACATAACTTTTCTGTTAGGGTTCTCTGGAGACCCCTAATGTAAAACCCTTAAAACAAATTAAATCATTGAACAACTAATTAAAATATAATAACTCTTTACATTTCAAAGTGGCATATTTTTATTTCTACATTATAAAAATTTTGCTTATAGGAAAACTTCATATATGTTTTATATAAATAGTTTTCCATGCATTCTATTTAGGGATGCAGCATACTACACAGACAGAGAAACAATTTTATCTTGAATCAGTTTTATCTGGATTAAAATTAAGCTGTGAACTGGGGGCACTGCCCACATTTCTGTAAGTCTCAATTCATTAATAGGAAAAAATAATAGTACTGCAGTCCACGGCTGGGCTCAGGTGCAAAAAGTTTTAGCACAGTGCCTGACACGTAGTAAATGCTCCATGAGCCCTACAAATAACAAAAATGATCAGGCACCATACAAATACTGCGAAATGTAATCAACACTCTCAAAAAGAAGGACCCACTGGCTCAGCCTCTCTATAATCTGCAATGCAGCATACTTAATTGAACAGCAGATTTTCTAAGGTAATTTAGGGCCAGGATATGGAAGCTGTCATAACATATATGGAAGAGTCCTGCCCTGGGAAGATGTCTTCAGAGAGAGCATTGTAAACTGAAAAACTTAAAACACATGGAGGGCCACAGCCAAAGCAGAGACTATACGTGGATTTTTAATACAGACACTCAGAAGAGAGAAGTGTGAAGTATTTATCCTCTGGAAGAGAAAGTTAAGAGACCGGCTACTTGATTTCAAAAATGTAATGGGATATACAAAGGACTCCACTTTGGCAGAGTTTGGAAATGGGAACTTGGAAACATAAATGAATTGACAGTGGCTGGCAGTCACCATTTCAAGAGAAAATATTTACTTCTTTACTTTCCCCGTACTTCCCGAAGCACTCACACCATGATGCTCCACTGATCACTAAGAAAACCTTTCCTCACACAAAAATGACATGGGAAGCTTTTAAACTTCTGGTCAAAACCGTTCAATTCAAAGTCTTGGCCAAAAAATAAAGCATGGCCACTAGGGCTGTGAATTTAAATTTACTGCTATAAGCTCTCACTTTAAGCTGTTAAAAGATGGATTACCCTCCTTATAAATTTTTTTAGTATGTGTCAAATTTAGAAGAAAAAATGGTCTAATCTTTACTTCTCCCTTCAAAGTGAAGCTATTATAGTTCTTTTCTGCTTCAAAGCATTTTGCCTAATAAAAAGGTAATTATCAAATGTTTAAATGATAATTTGCTATCTGATGCTATTATCTTACAAACACAGAAAATTGAATTTGACATCACAAATTTAACCCCATTAATCATGTATGCATTTAAAACCTAACACTCGGAAATTCTAGCGTCACTATGATTTACATGGTAGAAAAAAAGGCTGAAAGGTAGGTCTTTGTTCATTTAGACCATCAGTATTAATAATTTAACAAAATTCTGCCTGTGGAGTTCTGGCAACATGATACAGGAGAAACAAACATTGTGTTTTTTCTGTTAGAAAGCGTACAGTTGAAACATACTAGGTGTCCAAACATGCGTGATTTGAAATTTTAGATTTTTACCAGCTCCCATAGTTTCTATGGAAAGCTCAGAAACATGAAGAAAAGTGAGCAAATAAAGTCTAATAACCTATTTTTTATTTTAAAAATTAAAATGAAAGTTATAAATTAGGAATGTAAAAATAAAAATATATTGCAAAAAAAATGATATCAAACACTTTTGAATGTTCTAAAATCCCAGCTCATGCCATTTTTAAAATATGCTTTACTCTGTATAAGTACAAACATACTAATTAAAAGAGATTACTATGATGAATCCAAAAAAAGTACTTCACATTTTATGTCTGTCTCATAGAAACTCAGTATCTTAAAACATTAATGGCTTAAGAAAATGTAGTGAGGGCTGGGGATATAGCTCAGTGGAATAGGCGCTTGCCTAGCAAGCGCAGCGTCCTGAGTTCGATCCTCAGTACCGCAAAAAAAAAAAAAAGAAAAAGAAAATGTAGTGATATGCTACGGAATGCGCCTTTGTTTTTTTTTTTCAAATAGCATGGATAAAATTGTCCCATTCCCTTCCCAAAGGAAACAGAGATAACCAGATAAGACCATCAACACACACAGTATCAGACGGACAGGTCTGGAAATCCTAGAAAGGAATGTGAAGAAAGGATACCACTGTGCAAGCTTTGTGCAAAATACACAAACACATCCACGTTTCCTCATCTGAAGAGAGGGGTGACAATATTTGTCTTGTTTATCTTTGCTGGGCTATTTTTGTGAATAAAATAAAGTAGCAACAGCTACCATTTACTGAGCACATGGCATGTAACAGGCTCTTCTTATCCTTTTGTGTACATGACTTCACTTAATTCGTAGAACATCTTTAGTCAATGTTTAACATTATTACCCACTTTAAAGATGAGGATGGAGAGACACAGAGAAGTTAGATGACTTATCCAAGGCAACTTATCTAAATATAATGGAGCCCAAAATGAAACCCATGGACTTTCGACTCCTCAAAACACTGATATATACACTGAAAGGTATGAAAAGCAAAACACACCAAAAATCTAAGCAGCAATCCCAGAACCCATTTTGCTGTCTAATTTAGAAAATGAAATCAGAGTCACCACAGATCGTCTGGGAAAAGGCACTGGGGTGTGGAGGGCCACCTGGACAGCTCTCCTGGAAGAAAGAGCATTTGGCCCTACTTCCATGTATTGATATATATACAGGTGGCTAGGATATTCCTTTACAGCAATGTGACAGGTCAGTGACCCTACCCATAGTTCCAAACTAGTATGAGTGAGCTAGGCCAAACTAGTATGAGACTGAGGCTGGAGAAAGAATGTATGTCGTCTCAGGGGATGAAGGGTAGACATCAAAGCCAAAGCACAGACCCCAAAACACAAGACACCTCCTCAAACTGTGATATGCAGATTACTCTTTCACATATTTTTTTCTCTGCATATTACAGAGGTGCTATCTCACTGCCTTCCCAGCGCAGCTCACAGCATTCACTTACTTCCCACCATTCTCAGTCACTCATCCCAAGCCACTCCCCTCTTCAATAAAACCTGGGTTGAGCCCTGGGTCAAGGCCTTTCTTTTGGTTAGACATTGTTCTGACTGGACTGAGGACCCCCCTGGCGCCCCACAACTAGAGATATATATTTATCTTTATTCTCACTGTGGATTGTACTGGAAGTGGTAGACTGGAATTACCTGTTGGAATTCCAACAACTTTTCCCTAGGATTACAAATGTGGACTCCATCAGACCATGACGAGGCCAGTAGGCAGGGTTTTCAATACTGGGATACTTCAGGACCACACTTGTAAAAGAGAAGTCATCTGACATAGGGCTTCTGTATTGTCAGGTTTCTTATCATGGGGATGAAATATACGATACCCACAATTTAACGGAGGGAATGGTTTAATTGGCTCACGGTGTCAGAGGTTTCAATCCGTGGTTAGATGCCTCTAAAGCAGAAACATGGCGCAAGGGTGTTAGAGCAAAGCTGTTGGCTTCCTGGCAGCCAGGAAGCACAGCACAGGAGAAGAAGAACAGTAAGAGACTTATCCTGCAAAAGGCACAATCCATGCCCCAGGGCCCCCAACCAGGACCAAACTCCTACTGGTACATTCAGCCATGAACATCAATGGATGAATCCACTGAGGGGCAGTATCCTGTGCTCCTGTCAGACCTACAGGAGTCTCTTTACCCATTTACATCAACTGTTACAATTTTTAAAAATTTTTTGCATAAAATTAATATACTATATGTGACCTAGAAAAATTCTGGAAACAAAACTCTGAAGAGCAAAACATTTTTTTATATTCCATTGTTGTAGGCATTCCAAAAATGGAACACCAGTCATAAAAGGATTCATCTAGTCAAGTGGACAATTAAGATTAACTTGCATAATCCTAAAGCATCAATAAACAAGGTAATGCAACTTGGAATAGAGTGAGGGGAGGAGTAAGGACAGACACCCCTGATGAGCTTGAGATCATGTAAACTAGCACACCTGGCAAGGTTATCCAGGAAGACTGAACGTGGAGTCTACAATGCTAGTTAGAAAAGGAAAATCACAAGGAATGAGCAGAGACAGGAGGAGAGGGGTGCACCAAGTTCTCAGAAAATACTTAACTTCAACCCAAGTCTCAACATCAGCACCAAAGAATCAATCTCATAAAGATGACCAAGAGTACCCTGTCTCAGACACACAATTAACCCAGAGGACCCCCTACCACAGAACTAGTTAATCGTGTTCAGTGAATAACAGCAGGGGTTTTCAAGCCTTTTCTACTATGACAAACACAAAGAAATAGAGCTGACATTGGAAGGGAGCAGAACCCATATAAAAATAAGTACATGCACATATTGGAGAACTACAACTACAATTTCTCCAGATAAAGCATGCTGGTATTTCTTCTTTCATCTCTTTTTCTTTTTTAAATGCTAGGCATGAACTATTAAATAGGTTTCATGGCCTCCTACTGAGTCTTAGCCTACTGCCTTAGAAAAGCAAAGGTTAGGGGAAGACCAAGAGTGAGCTGGTGGGTGGGTGTGGGTGTGTGTGTGTGTGTGTGTGTGTGTGTGTGTGTGTGTGTCTCCATTCACTAAATCACACTCACCTCCAGCACCACTATCAGGAGGCTGCAGGCCTGTCCTTTAGCACAGACACATCAAGTAGGACAAGCTGTAAAGACCAGGGATTTGCTGTATCAACACTTGTATCACAAGCTCAGAAATCAAACCTGATCTCTACAAGTTTCCAAATGAGTCCCTGAGAGGAAAGTTCAGGTGCAAAATCAAATTCCACTTAGTGCGTAAATTCCTCAGAACTCTGGGCTGCTCTTCACTAAGCTCCCACGTGACCTGCATTTCTCTTAGTTTTGTGTCAATAAACTTCACTGGCCTGGTATCTCTTATCCACCGCACAATGAATGACAGGCACCTTCCCCATTCTTTTTACTGTTTTCAAAGATTAATATCAGCATGGGAAAGCTCAGGGATAAAAATTACTACATTTTTTTTTCTTCTCCAGGTTGAAATTTCAATAAATACTTCACACATGATTACATTTCTTTTGGAATTTCCACCCATGAGTAGCAAAGCTATCAACCGCCTTTAGGAAATTATATGAATAAAAAGAAGCAATGAAAGATTTGTGTGGCAGAGGCTCAGCCCTGAACTGAAGGGCAGAAAAATGAATGCTGGCAGCTAACCCAAGGGTTCTGGTGAGCACCGCCACAGGAGCCTAGAAGGGGCAGAGCTGAGGAAGGCTTGGTCTGTGGGGATACTCCAAGGAGCATCAGGACTTGGGGTCACGTGAGCAGAAACTACACTGGAGGGTTGGCGTGCACAGTGTGCACAGTCGAGGCTGAGGAAAGTGAGCTTGCAGGGACTCTAGACTGCAACACCATCAGTGAGCAGGCTGCGGGGAGATGGCTAGGCACTCTCAGGGGTAGGAAAGTGGAGGGGGAAGGCAGAGGATCGGCATCTGTGAACACATGCTCAGTCGATACAAAAGGAATTCCAGACACTTCACCATGATCTTCACGTGCAACTCAGAAAGCGAAAAAAGAATAAAAAAAAATGTCGTGATTATGGACAGAACGTTGCAGTTGATGCTGTGTCTCTCGGAAGGAGGGGGAGGCGTGGGCGGTGGGCATGAGGGAAACAGGAGGTGGAGGAGTGGGAGACGCCCAGGCTGGGACGACTGAGCGCAGTAATAGAAGTGCAAATCAAAGGGTCGCAGGGTGCCACAGAGAGGGCTCACAGAAAAAAGCGCAGCTGGGGAGCCGAGATATGCAGTGCGGAGCACCTCACAGCACGTGGGTACAGAGAAGGGACAGTGGGGAAGTCAAGGCCGCATCCCTCCCCTCACACAGCCGCCGGTGCAGTGCAGAGGACCCAAGGTTTCACGGGTCTCTCCTTCCACTTAATGTTTGTGAGGTTCACCCATGTCACAGCAAATGTCAGACTTTCACTCCCTTTGACTGCTGCGCAGGAGTGCACAGCATGGATAAGCCACATGCTCCTTGTCTACCCACTGGACAGGGACACGGGGGCTGTGTCTGCTCTCAGGCCTCTAGGTATTTACAGCTTTTTGTGTTCACATGTCTCCTTTCTCTTGGGTGACACCTGGGAGTGGAACTGCTGGGGCTTTGGGTAAATTTGCATTTAACATTTTAAGAAACAGCCTAGTCAGTCTGCAGTGTGTGTGTGTTCGTGCTTCTTCGAGTCCTCTGAAATGCTTATTCTCCAGGGAGCTGATTTCTGGCTGCCAATGGCACCGCCTGTTGTTCTAATTTGAATTTCTCTGATGACTACGGAGCACCCCTTCCTCACTTCACTCACTTCTGGATTCACCTCCAACAATAACCTCCCTCGGGTAACTTTGCCCCGCCAGTTTATAAACTAGTTATTCCTCCCCATCATAAAAACAAAGCCAGAACAGCTCCCCTCATGCTATGGGGATCTAGATGATCTCTTTATCCCATTCACGTCTCCATGGCACCTGCCTAACAGAAAGAGCAGCTATTTCTCCTAAAGAAATTATTATACCCAGAGAATCTCCAACCCTGGCATTATGCACCATTGTTTTCGGCAGCACCCTTCTCTCTGAGCACGCTTTTCACATGATTTTCTTGCCTAATTCCATCCTCAGAGTCACCACTGTAGACGGCAGAGTCACCCTGAGGATCTGGTGTAAGTATTACATGCGTATCTGTTCAACACGGAACAATGTATTGTATCAATAACAAAAAGCAAAACCTTCTATATCAGTATCCTCTGCTCAACTGAATAATTAATCTTCATCAAATATATAACACTGAAAGATGAAAGGCTCCATTCAACAAAGCTGGAAAACATTCGCAACAGAAAATAAAGACAAAACGTTCCCTCCAGTGATGTAAGATTCTAAATATAACCCCATCCATAAATGTTCAACTACTGAAAATTCAGTCTCAAGTTCCCCTTCCGAAATCCACCAACTCTGCCTTCTGTTGATGCACAGTGTGAATATCCTCCTCATTGTTCTGTATCAGTCCCAAAAAAGTAAATCAGATAATAAGAACTTTGGTATGAGTGTTTTCATGAAAGGACAGAAGGAACTACAAACAAAAGTGCACCAACAGCCTGTATAACATAATTAAGTCAAGCTCAATATTACCCTCCGCCACGGCTAAGTTAAACCTGTCTAGTGCTCTGAAGACTCGGCACTGACGGTATGTGGTGATACCTCTGTCTTCCAGCGGGTTGCCAGCAAGGTTGATCGTGTGGAGTCCTGAGTTGGGATTATGCGCCAGAGCGAAGGCCAGTTTTTGTGCAAAATCTCTGCAAGTAAACAAAGTAATATAAGGAAATATACACGATGTAAAACTGTTCAAAGTATAAAGTATTTAAAGAATAAAACGGAGTGAAATCTAAAAAATCGGATCACTGCTTTAGGATATTAATCTCTGTCTTATGTTTTATGTTAACACATATTAGTACTTCATTTGAGAAAAAAGCCATAGCTGGGAAATGATTCAATTTGCCAAAACATCATTCAAATGCAGACAGAAAATACATAATTTCCTCTTTACAGATGCACTGCTGAATGCTATTAATAGTACTACTCAACCCCTCCGTAATTTACAAAAAAAAAAAAAAAAAAAAATCTAGATCAAGTCTGCTTTTCATGAAAAGTCCTAGTAGGTTACTCTGTATCTTTGTTCTCATTTCATGGAACACTCATGAATGTAAAACTGATTACTCTAATGACTGAGTTAAGGTAGTATATTTTATTTTTTAAAAATCACTATTTTAGTTTTATTTAACCTGAAATAATGGTTAAGTGCTACAACTATAAAATGTCAAGCCTGATCACTTAGCAGCTGTAAAGCCTTTGCTCTAACAGATTTTTAAGTCATGTTCTTTAAAAGCAAAGGCTGGGTAGTCAATGGTTTATCCAGTGACTAAACCACTAGATAAACATCTAGATTTTTATCTAGTGGTATATAATATCTACTGGTAAATATCTAGTAAATAATACTATATAAATGACTGAATTGATCAAAGCAAAGCAATAAAGGCATATGAAATATGATAACTACATGATATAAAATCTTCATATAACACGATGGGAAAGCACTATTCTAAGTATTCTGCAGATATTAATTCATTTATCCTCACAATTTTAATTCCATAAACACTATCATTATCCTTATTTTAAAGACAAAGACCTGAGGTATGATGAACCTAAAAATCTTACCGAAGGCCAGAAGTTCTTCAGTACTACACTATATGCACTCACCACTGTCATGCAACACAGTAATTGAAAGTGTCATCAGATTCTTGACTTTCATGATAATGGTGGTACACAAGGCTTTGTTTTCCTCAGAGGGAAAATCACTACATTACATTGTACAGGAGAATCCCAATGTCTTTCTCAAAACTATGCATTAGAAGAGCAGATGGTATAAAGTTTTAAAGCAATATAGTCATATATTTAAGAAAATACTCACGTTCGAAGTCCAGCATTTTCCAACACCAATTCTTCCAATCGATTGGACCTACTCACCACCCTCAAGATCTGTTCACAGACATCCGTGGACTGTAACAGAAAGCACTCTTTTGACCATTCCATAAGCATAATGAAGAAAAAACTCAGTTCATTGTTTGTTGGACTTTTTTGTCTTTTTTTTTTTTTTAAGATAGGGTCTTGCTATGCATGCAGTTCAGGCTGGCTTTGGGCTCACTTTGTAACCCAGGCTAGTTTCAAACTTGTAAGGATCCTCCTACCTCAGCCTCCCGAGTGCTGGGATTACAGGTGTGTGCTACCACACCTGGTTCACTTCATTGTTATAAATCTATGCAATGCAGTTTCAGTTAAATAAAGCATTCATCCATACATCCACTCATTCAATACCTGTTGAGTGATCGTGTATACTACTCTGCACCATCTCAAAGAAGACCCTGGGCCTACAATGACACAGAGGAAAAGCTCCTTGACTTTCAGAGTGCTCCATCCAGCAGGGGAAAGAAACAACAACATCACTGTGGTCTGAGTTTTTGTGCCCCACTCCCCAGAATCCATACGCTGAAAGCCTAAAAAGCAACGTGATGGTTCTTTGGGAGGTGACTGCACAGTAAAGGCACAGCCCCCACGAATGGGAGCACTGCCCTGATAAAAAGGCCTCAGAAAGCCTCAGAAAGCCCCCTTGCCCTTCAGCCACATTAAGACATAGCCTGAACGCACCACGTACAAACCAGAAAGTGAGTCGGCCAGCACAGAACCTGCCCATCTTTTACTTACGGGCTTCCCAGACTCCACAATGGTGAGAAACTTGTGCTGTTTACAAGCTACCCAACCTACAGTATTTTGATATAAGAAGCCCAAATGGACTGACCAAGAAAGTACATGACAATGACAAAACAACAAAAGGCCCATTTCATCAGTGCTATGGGAACACAGAGGCCCAGCTCACTCATCTTGGGAAAACCAAAGATCGCTGCAAGGCAGGTGCCGCCCCCAAGGACGGCTGAGGACGCAATGGTGGTGGTGACGATGGTGGTGCTACAGGTGTCTTTAGAGTCTTGCCACGGGCCAGGCACTGAGCTAGACCTTGTGTTTCACTGAGAAACCACTAGGAAAAGCTTATGCTTATTTGCTTTATACAGATAAGGAAAGAAAGGTGTGAATATGTCACACACTTCTACAGAGAGGCTCAATAAGCACTTGGTAAATAGGAACTAGTATCACGATGCTCCTTCTACTATTTGCAAAAACAGAACAAAGGGGGAGGCAGCTTGATGATAAGAAAGAGTTAAATGTCTATTATGGTGATACTTACATTTCAAAAAACACGATGTAGACAAATATCACTCCGGAAATATTTTAAATGGTTAGAACAGAATGTTAAATGAAAATGCTTAATTAAAATGAAACATTACAATTCAAATGAAACATGTAAGTAACAAAATCCAGGTTTTGTTTTGTCTTGATTTTGGAAACAGAGTCTCACTATGTACTTCAGACTGGCATTAAACCCACTGTGTTAGCTAAGGATGGCCTCGAACTCACGGCAATCCTCCTGCCTCAGCCTCCCGAGTGCTAGGATTGTAGGTGTGTAGCACCACACCAGGCTAGGTAACAAAAATCTTGAGAGGATTATGAAAACTAAAGAATTGCCACATGGTAGTAGAATTTTACCTGATATTTTCTTTAAGAGTTGCATATGTCAGTATTTTTATATTTATATTCTGTTTATTGTACAACTAATTTAAGGTAGCTCTTGACCTAAATATTACAAAATGGTGTTATAAAATCTCACTATAACTTAGGATTTACTTAAATCCTTTATGACATAAGTATACTGTGTTGTGTGATACTTTTTTTTTCTTAAAATATTATAGAAAAATGTGACAGTTCCTTGACATATCTGATCACAAATACCCTGCTGCATTAACTATAAAGGGAAAAGAATCTGAAGTGAAACAAATAGGTTCTGTAGTCAAGCACACTTTAAACACCAAAAACTGTAAATTCTCTCAGTACAGAACATCTACGGCTCTTATAATTCTTCTGTGCTGTTTGATTCTGCTCAGTCGATGACACCACTTTCAAACTACTCCTGGGTTTTTAATGTATCCCTATAGACTGACGAGGAAAGAGAAAAGTTAATTCCAGCTGACCTGATGCCTGCAATTTGCATTATGCTGACAGTGGTATTTTCATAATGATGACCCCTGATCAGTATAATTCTTTGTTTGACAATTACAACTAAGGGGACCGATCTTACTCTATGTTGTCATGGTAAAAACTGATTACTTAGATAATGTTTTTGGAGGGATTATTCTAATTTTCAGAAGCAATCCGTGGGGTCATTACCTTTTCTGGCATCCAGAAAAGTAATTTACCAAAGTAGTGCTTTGAAAATTTAGTGTACATACTGAGTATAAATATTGTAATAAAAATTTATTAAAGAAAATGTATTAAAGAAAGTGTGTCCAAGTTTTCTTTAAGAAGTCAGTAGGGAAGAGGCATAATAAGTCATTCAGGATTACATTTACCCAGCTAACTTTTATTAAGTGTCAACTACATGCAGAGCATTATTTTCTACATTAAAGAATATATGGAGATAAGACTTTTAAAGAGCTATATATACAAACCTAAAGATCTAATAAAATAACAGCTCTTTCCAACTGTCTGCAGAATGATCAGCAATGATTTAGAAATTTTTACTTAAAAAAACTGAATGCCATACCTCACTAAGAACTTGTATTTAGCTTAAAAATAAAACGCAAGATGGGCCTAGTGGCGCATGTCTGTAATTCCACAGTCTGGGAGGCTGAAGCAGTTCACAAGTTCAAGCACAACCTGCACAATATAGCAACTTAGCAAAACCATGTCTCAGAGTTAAAAATAAAAAGAACTGCAGATGTAGTTCAGTGCAGAGGCTCTAAGTTCACTCCCTAGAATAGAAAGAAAGAAAGAAAGAAAGAAAGAAACTGGATGCATCCAACAAAAACTGGAATTAATATAAAGTAACATATGAAACAATACAAAATAAGAAACTTTAGAACTAAAAAGGAGCTACATACATTCCCTGTATAGCCACATCATTTTTTGAAAGATACAATGATACTAACTAACTTAGCTGAGTTACAAAACTGAAAAAGTTGAGCAAGATCCCAATTCTACTGCCACAATACTTTGATGAATTAAGGTTGCTGCATGGCCAGGCAGGACAGCCTGGCACACACTTGGAATCCCAGCTACACATGAGGTTAAGGCAGAAGATGGCTAATTTGAGGGCAGCCTGGCAACTGGAAAGATCCAGCCTCAGAATACAATCAGAAGAGCTGAAGAAATCATTCAGTGGTACAGCACTCGCCTAGTATGTGCCTGTGGTTGAAGCCTCAGCACTGAGAAATCAAAACAAAACAACCCCCCCAAAAGAATGTTGGACACATGCATGATCCTCATCGCTTCTGTTTTTCTTTTTCAAATCTTCTATTCACACCACAACGAGTGACTGCCAATTTGCTTTATAAAATCAGCAGAAGTCATAAAAGTCAAAATTTTCTTGTGGTAACTTGGCATAGGAGGCTTTTATTGGGCTAAGAATGCTCTTAACACTCCAGAGAGCTCATATAACTTGGGAGGAAACCATTTATTTAAATCATGGGTTGATGTTTTTTAAAAATCCCCAAACAGTATGCTCTTATATGCTGTCCCTTCCTTCAGATAAACTTAAGGTTAAAAAGTGCCCCAGAATGCCCACTGCCAGACCGTCAGGGGTGACTGTCTCCCCTGACTTCAGGCGAAAACCATAAATCACTTTGCATTTGAAAATTTGTAGAGTAGTAGCCACCAGGACCACTTTGTATTCTAAAATATCCAATGTTAAATCTCAGTTAAGTGAAAGGCAGTTAAGTAAGGGTAGCACTCAAATCCTGTCCCTCTGCTTCCTGCCGTCCCAGGCCACCCAATAAGGCACACACGCACTTCAGGGCTTTGTTTTGCAGTGACAAAATGACCAGGTGCACATTTTCTGTCTAAGTACGAAGAGAGAGGAAGGGAGATGTGAAGCGGGGATAATGACAGAATGCCAACACCACCAACTCTCTGGGGCCCGCTCTGTACTAGTGGGATTGGGGACAATTTCCCACAGCAGGGTATCTATAGCCTCCTCGCCACTCTCACAGGACCCCATCTCATAAACCACAAGCTCATGTGGGTTGAATGCGCCAGGAAAACTGACAGTGTGGAGATCCATTTTCTTTTTGATCCGCAGTCTGGGCTAATCTACTTCTCACTTCACCAGTCTGTCCGTTTTTCCCCCAGCCTCTGTTGGGTAAGTCCTAAAAGGGTCCCATTCCAGCAAGCAGTGAGCATTCCAGGTTCCACCGCACCTTTCCCTTCCTGGCTATGTGCTTAATTCTGGAAGCTCCTCTATCCTGAGCTCTATCAGCTCTGATCCAACACCACCAACCGTCTGGCCGCTGGAATTCCCAGCCTCCCACTCCGTCCTTGTTTGTTTCTTGGCCTCCTTGCCGGTCCGACTTAACAACAGTTATGAGTCAAGAAATGTCTGCAACACATCAGGGACGGTGGTAGAATTTCCACACATACCAGTTACTCATCCCAACAACCTACAAATTACATTGCTTTGTTCACTCATCCACTAGCTCTATTTATTAAACTGACTTTTATCAAGTAGCTACTTTGATGAAGCTACTACAAGCCACTTTCAAAAGAGCACAGGATAGAAATGAGTAAGACCAGAGCCATAACCATCTCAAACCATCTCACAAGGTCAAGTGTGCAGGAAGCAGAGGTCCTAGGTCAGAGAATTTACTGAAGATCACACAGCCTGGTGGTAACTAGAGTTAAAATCTGAAACTTGGGTTTCTAATACCAAGCCCGCATTTTTTTCCCTGTATTATATACTGGCTTCTAAGAAGTACCCCAGAGGTCAGCCTATTTTTTTCATGCCTATAAAAGTGGTTAGCCACCCATATCCCAGAGAAATGCTGAGAACGCAGCAGCTTGCTCACTAGCCAGCCTCCACCCTCCACTTCCTCCAGTTTCACGTCTCAATCCAAATCCTATCTCTCACTATGAAAATCTTAACTCCCCCACCAAGTCTAAGGCCTTTGAATGCTTAATGCTTCAAAGGAAGAGTGTCCACTCCAGTAATTTCTAAATTATCTCCTGTCCTAAAAGGAACATCAAAAAGCGAACTTGTGAGCAAGCGTCTGTACACATGGCTGCTTTAAAACTTGCCAAATCCCCAATAGGATGTTTATTTCCACGAGCAAAACAGAACAGAGACTTGGTTGCCCCATCGCTTATGAAAACTAACAGATTTCCCTTCGCTTTCATTTTGTTTATGTACAAATCTGCCTCGAAAACATATTTACAAAATTAACATTATCGATCATAATTCAACTAGCTCAACTCTACCTACTAGTATTTCCTGAAATTCCTAGGAGGACATTGTGAGCACTTCATGTACAAAAGAAGCATAAAATCTGTTGTTTGTAGCTGTGCTAATTCGATAATTCCACATTAATAGTTTTTGCCAGTGGAATGGGTGTGTGCTGAAAGCTACACTACATGTGTCACTCTGTTCATCTTCCAAAAATTGCCTACAGCAGCTGAAAATACGAAGTTCTCTGCAGACCCTCACATTACACATAAAATGTTATGCAAATCAGCTATAGGAAAACATCTTCCCACGAAATGAAATGAAATGTATGCAGCTCAAAAGTATAGAAGAAAAACATTTTTTAAACTATTATCAGGTTCTTTTAAATTCTGCACAGCCAAGCAACATTCACTTCATCTTCAATTACCTACCAGTTTCAGATCCTTAGAGGACAGCTTGGTGAACCACTGATTATATTCCAGGGCAGCAATGATAGGTATTAGGTCTCTAGAAGCAAATAAATAAATAAGGTATGTCAAATGCTCTTCACAATAGTCCCGTTGTCACTGTATCTCGAACCCATGACACCCAGCTTTAGCTGAAAATTCGTATTCTTCACAAACCATATTTGATTTAAACCAATTTATTTTGACCACCAGACAATTAAATTCTGTGACAAATTTTCAGTCTGATATAAGCAGAATGACTCAAAATTGAAGTAAATTACCCCTAGGGACTCTGCCTTCTACTTCCACAGGAAAAGGGACTGGCAGCACCATCAATTCTGAGAACTTCCTTTTCTGAGACAACTCACGTGTCTAATCCTGAGTTATTGCTTTAGAACACTCCCTCATAAATTCTTTTACCATCAAGAACCTTGTTGATTCTCCAGGAGGAACAATTCATACCACAGGCAAGCAGTGCCTCTTGTGACCGGAAGCAGCATCAGATGGGTCGGCAGCGCTCAGCAAGCATCCCGCGACCACTTGGTAGTTTGTACAGCTCTTAACAGTGATCACACCAAAGAGATAATGGCCCAGGTATAATTTTGTGTGATGTTTCCTAGGAGCTCACAAGCCATAGGACAAAGCTGTGTGTGCCTGAGAAATCGGCCTCCACCCCACCTTCCAGCCACAATCTATCCCCCTCCAGACAGAAAGCACAGAAAGCGTGACTCATCCAACAAGCTGTGCAATTTCACCATCAGAATTGTTCTTAACTCCTCTGCTCAGTTGCAGCTCTGTGTCCTTCAATGCCTGTGTCTCAGAGCCTTTGCTCTTTAGCCTCCTTGGCCACCTGGGCCCACATGGGCATCTCCACGTAGCGTTTAGTTCCCCCTGCCTCACACTATGGTTTGCTGCTTAAGCACCCATCCTACCACCTCACACTGCAAATTCTCTGTACAACAAGCCTCTCTATTCAGCTCTTTGGCTCAGTGAAGCTACATCGCATTTGCCCCCTACGCGTGGTATACAGCAGAAACTCAAGTTGTTGCTGAAATAGAAATGGGAGCCAGCGGTGGAAAGGAGGTCAAGCACCAATATTATTGGAAACTTTCAGGTTACTAGGACCTGTACTTTGCTCTTAAATAATCATATTTAAATCTCAAAACAGCCCCTTCAGGCATTGCTATCTAACCCTTCACAGATGAAGTGAGACTGGGCCAAGGTCGGTCCTGGCCAGACCCCAGTGATCTGAGTGTGCTTTCCTCAGACACCCTCTGGAAGGCAGAAATAAGAGCTTACCACAGAAGGAATGGGTAGTTACGGGTACGTGTCCCCACATGCCAGGGTGTCTGTTTACGTGTCTCTTTATTACCGCCACGTATGATTTTTTAAAAGCTCTACACTTAAAAGAACACAACTCTTTGCACAGCTGTTTTATGATCTCCGCTCTCTCTGTGCCCTTTCACTGGCCCAGGGCTCTGGGCCCAGCACAAGTCTGTGCCTCTCTCCCTGTGGCCCAATGACAGGGTGCAGCTTCACAGTGGTGAGTTCTACGATATGACAGAGGCCCTACTCACGCCACTCACAAGTCCCCTAAACACGCAGACCGACAGCAAAGCAATCTTTCCTTGTCTCCTTGCAGATTTAGAGTCATAGAGTGACCAAATTTGGGAACCTCGTCAGGGTGCAGGCTGCTCTGTCAGTTGGTCAACTGAAGTACAACTGCGTTTTGTCACAGATGAAAACATGTCCATCGTTAATACAGTCAAGCTTGAGTGAATGCAGCAGGTAAGAACATCACTGCTACAGACCACCTGCCAAAGCCTGAAGAGAAGTATCTTGGTGCAATAAATGTAGACTGAATCCTTAGTAACAACTGAAATGCTTATGGTAGAACATTAGTTTTAAAAGTACACAATATCCTAAGTGTACCTTTGTGTGATGTGGCTAGTGGTTATAATTAATAAAAACTACGTATAAAATGACAGCTATCAATGCTCACAAATACTGACCATGTCATTTAGAAGAGGAAGAGGAAATGTTACAAGGACAGTTTGCCTACGTGTTAAACATTAGTGGTAATATTAAATTCTTTTCTAATAACGTGTGATTTTTTAAACTTTTGTATGATTCATAATGTAACAAGGTTATAAATTAAATGTTCTATTTAGAGTGTACATAAAACTTTGCTAGAGAAGAAAGCTGCCCAGGGAGTGATGGAGACTTTCAGTGCACTGGCATGGTTTGCCTATCATGTTTCTATAAATCAGGGTGGTGCCTAGGTTTTAAGTGTTAAAAACAATTAGGAGGAGAGGGTCACATATCTTATTAATTCAGTCAACATGTAAACGGTGCTTAATAAGCACTAGGCTGGGGTAGTAACCTCTGATGATAAAAGAAAAGTGATCAGAGTAGTTCTATTTGCCCTGCTCTGGGAGACCCGGTGAGTGGGCAGGGCTATGTTGGAGATGCCCTCAAGACACAGCCAGGGGCAAAGAGGGAAGGGATCACAGTGCCTGTCCGAGAGGCTGGGGCCAACCAGGCAGGAAGATGGTGAGCATTCAAAGTGATTATGGACAGCGCCTAGGAAGGCATAGGAGCCTGAAGGTGCCCAGCAGGTCCTTCCAGTCACATATTCAACAAGTTCTGGTAACATGCACGAATCACTGGGCCTGGTGCCATAATGGACACAGGGCATGGCCCTGCCTGTGGCACTGACAGCCTGGCACAGCCTAGTAGGAGATTCAGGAGGGAAAAGCAAACATGACAGTACGAAAGGAGCCCTGTGGAGCGAGGGGGAGCACACGGTGCTGTGGGCGCAGAGAGCGGGTGCTGTTTGAAAGGAACCGCAGTGAACGAAGGCCTCCTCCAGCAAGGCCCTGGGCGCCGAGGGGAAGGAGGGAGATGAGACACACTCTAGGCAGACAAACTTAGTGTACAGTTTAGATCAGATACCTAAGCATATCCACAGTGGAAAAAAAAACCCAGATAACTCCGACTACAGCAAAATCAAAACCTTTTGCTCTGAAAAAGCAGCTGGTAATAGACAGTAAGACAAATGCTGAGAGAAACTATGTATACATAATATTTCTGACAAAAGATTTGTATCCAAAAGTAAGGACAGCCCTCAATACTCAGCAAGAAAGAAAACAAAAAACCAAAAAAAAACCCTAATGTTTTTATCGGCCAAAAGATCAAACAGGTATTTTACCAAATAACCCTGTCTCCCGGAAAATAAGACCTAACTGGAAAACAATCAGCTTTGAAAACTAGAGATCAAAGCTGCCAGCCGCAAACAGCCCGTCCTTCCTTACTGCTACCACTCTTCTCCTGCTCGCTGCCTCTTCTCTAAGGTGGGTATGGTAAGGACAGGCTGATTGGAGCTGGCAGTTTTGGTTTCTAGTTTTCAAAGCTGACTGTTGTCCAGGTAGGTCTTTCTTTGGGGGAATCGTGGAAGATGTCTACATAACACATTAACACACAGAAAGGTACTTAATGAGCCACTGGGGAAATAGGATTTAAAGCCAGAATAAAATGTCACCATACACTTATTGAATGGATGCAATTAAAAAACCAACAAGTTAAAAACGTCAAGCCAGCAACTGCTAACAAAGACAGAGGACAAGAGGAGTGTTCCGTGTTGCTGGTGAAAAGACCAAACAGCACACTAACCGCACCCTAGAAAAGAGTTTGCCACTGTTTCCCAGGAATGAGCTATGTGACCCCATCACTGCATCCCTGGATCGTCACTCCACAGCAATAAAATGTATGTTTGGACACAATTTAAATGTTCATATTTATAAAAGCAATTATGTTCATAATTGCCAGAAATGGGAAACAACATAGATGCCCCTCAGTGATACCGCGTGGCTCTCGGAGCTGGGTCAGCCTTAGCTTCCACCTCATGCCACGTCCTAGAAGGTCACCATGGGAGACAGCTGCTCTGCTGTGAAGAAGTCTGGGCCGCAGCTAGGCTTCCCGGCAGACAGCAGCACCAGGCAGAGGCGTGGGAGTGGGGAAGGCCGCGCTGTGAGTCATGACTGCTCTTGCCACAGGCCATTAAACTTAGAGGGTTTATCAGACAGCAACAGATAACCAGAACATTTACTATCTGGAAATAAGGCTCCACAGCTGCACTAAGGACACGTGAATGTAGGGAAGGTAGTCATAAAAAGCTTATCAGCAGAGAAATATCCCAGAACACTAATTTCTGTAATACCGGTGGGGTGGATCAGAGGAAGGACCAGCCTGTGGGACGGAGGCAAGATGTGCTCCTTCTGGAAGAGGCCTGGGCAAAGCGAAGGCTGCAAGGGCCTGGGTGTCGGACAAGGCAAGCATAGATGCTTTCCACGTGGACCGCAGAGCTAATAAAAATATGCTCACTTTTCATGTAAAATTATAAAGAAACACAAAGACTGCTGGAATAATTATTATAATTGAGTGGAGCAGAGGAAAACAAAACTGTGATGTAAAATTGCTATGTGCAGTTCTTCTACTTCTTGACCTAAGTGGTGGACACAATAGTCAAATTTACAATTCTTTGCATCCTGGCACACATCTGCGAACTCTTCTCTAAGGAGACAAGTACGAGAGCAGCTTCAGCAGCATTGTTCGCAGTGGACAATAGGCCCACCACAGTGTCTGCTCGGTGGTAGGATGGACAGACTGCGGACTGTTCACACATCAGCGTTCCACACAGAAACACAAATGAATAAACTAAAGCTACATATGACACCATGTAAAGCCTCACTGTCTTTGCGACTTACCGTCTCCTAACCTGGTCCGAATATGCAGGAAATGAGCCGCTGGTCTGAGCAAACCAAGCGCTCAGGAAGCACACTGGCAAACACGCATGTGAAGACCAAGGTCTGAACCGAGGCACTTGAGACTTTGCGAACATCAGCCGGTACAACAGCCAAAACAAACACAGAACCGGGGATCAGGAAGATTCCGTCCTGCCTACCATGGACAGCACCCCAGAGCCAGGAGGGGTCAGAAAGAACTCGGAAGAGTTCCCACATACGTGAAAAATACATAGAATCATTCATAACTAATTTCAGAGAGTTGGTTTTCCTGGATGGCTTTCTTGAGGCATGGGGATATGTGAGCATATAAGAAAACCTTGGATAAATACTCGGCAACTCACGTGGGCCTCCCTACTGCTGTGCTGACTACACCTTCCTGGAGCTTCCCGTGGGCTTTTTTTCCTCATTCATATTTTTTGTTAAGTGCTGCTGTCATGTGAACCCATCTCCCTCATGGTGCACAGTGGTAATGGCTTCTTATCTTAAGTTCATGACAGCCCAGGATGTTTTACTTGGACCACCTAAGAGACTCTTAAAGATGATGTGATCTTGGGTCTCAAGAATAAAGTTAGCCTGAGGAGTCACAATGCTTTAGGGGGGTCTTCTCCTGAGTTTTAGCAGCAGAGCCTCCTCTTGTACACTTTCATAGGGGAGTGAGCACATTTCAAGACTGAACTTAAGAAAAGAAACTGTAAGGCCAAAGAGAGTTGAGACATTTAATATTCACAGCAAACATGTTACACACAGAGTTTGTGTTTCGTTTAACTCAGTTGTTGGGGGTTGTAACAAAAACTGAGGTTCACATTTCTCATCTCAGTTGACATGTCTATATAAGCTAAGTCTTCCTTTAAAACTCAAGTTTTCCTCTTACATACCCCTTTCCAAAGAAAAGGCTATCATACAACTAGTAAGATAAAAGCATCACAGAAAAGACTGGGAACTTGTCTCTGGAAACCCCATATTTTCTTTTCTGTGGGGCTCTTGCAGCTTTCATCCTTTTTCTTTCACTGGAGAGAACTTGTCACTTTATATACCTGCTCATTTAAAGAGAAGGCAAGCCTTTTAGTATATGAAAAAAGGCAATATCTACATGAACACTATTTTTGTACTACCGCACTATGCTGCAAGTGTATTAATCCAAATAGCTTCATGGTAAGCCCAGAATGGGGGTGCTAACTCCATTTAACAAATGAAGATTAAGATTCCAAGGCCCATCGCCTGTTGTCTTAACCACTGTGATATCATCGCACATGACTGTGCTGCTTTCCATACAGCTAGGAGTCTCCAGCCAATCCCTAAAAAGCATCCCAGAATCCTCTGAGGATTTCCAAATCAAAGAATCAAGTCTCTTCCATAACATTTAACCAATCACTTAATTACTGATCTTAAAGGCAATACTAAGATGTATATTCTGAAGTAATTTCTCAAATGACAATTGTACTCTTATTACTGTGAACATCAAAAAGTGAACTGCTAAGCTAGGTGCAGTGGTACATGTCTGTAGTCTCCACAGCTCAAAGGTTGAGTCAGGATTGCTTGAGCCCAGGAGTCCAAGTCCAGCCTGGAAAATACACTAACACCCATTTCTTAAAGTGGTTTTTAAATTTAAAAATAAATGATTTATGTTTGGAGCCCATTTGGAAAAGTTAAAATGCGAAAACAAAGTTGGGAAGAGATTTAGCATCTACGACTCTTGCCAAATTCTTTAGGTTCTGTAGATTCCAGATTATATATTGAACTAGCAGTTCTAACCCTATCTTTCTAATATGAATGGACTCAGAGGAATTTCCTTTTTCCAGTTATTATTTTCAGGTCAAATTTTCCTCCTTACTCCCTTTCCAATGGCTATTATCACCATGAAATTTAAAAACATTGTGACTTTTAAATAGCCAGTGTGAAATATGCCATGAAAGTGTTAAGTAACAAAAAAATAAATGACATATTTGAAAGATGTCTTGAAAGTTCCACAATCAACAGTGTAAGAAAAAAAAAAAAAAAACAGTGTAAGAAAAGCACAAATGGAGAAAGCAATGATTCAGTGAACAATATCACGACTGTTATCCGCATGCCCACATACCACAGCAGGGAGGATCTCCTCCTAATCTTACAAACATTTAAAGGCTCACTGAGCTGGCTCAGACCAGAGCAAAATATCTCGCCACTCTTCCTGCCCTACACGAGGTTATGCACATGCTCCTGGAAAAAGCTGCTGCCTTCCGGCCAGGGCATGATCACCATCCTAGTGTATTCCCTTTATAACCTTTCTGGGAGTAATTCAGAGTCATCTCATTGAATCTTATTTGAAAATGGGAGATAGAGAGCTATAAAAATTTTAAATGTCATGAATTAGCTGCTGCTTCCTGGCATCCTAGTTTATATAGAGACCTGTCCTATCGTTAATTTACTAGTGGGCCAACTTGACAACTCTCTAAAGGCCATGACTTTCCAAAATAGTTCACAGATGTTCTAGGAGTCTAAAGGACGGGTCTCTGAACTTTCTGATCATTCATTCCTAACAGCAAAGTATTTGGAGTACCTCCCAAATATATGTTTGCCTGTAAATTTTATTAATGTACTAATGTACTAAAAGCTCAGTTTAAAACACCAATAAATTGAATTAGAAAAAACAAGTAAGTGAAAAACAACTTCTATCGTTAGCTCCCCATGTGCAACAGACCACCAGCTTTTTCCACCCGGGCTGGAGACCACTCTTCTACGTAAGCATTTAGAGAAATTCAGAGATGCAAACAGAAGCTCACGCTGTCCTACCAGACTCCACACTAAGAGCAGCATTCATAAAGAAGGGGAATAAAGAAAAGCTGCTTCGGTTAGGCCAAAATGATACCAGTGCCCTTAGGACAACCCTGTGAAACATAATCGCTGGTCAGAATTCTTCCTGATCATGTCAGGCTCAGGAACGTCACCTTGATGAGTAAGGACAACAACACAAAAGCAGAATCGCTGGCAGGGCTCTCTCTCTCTCTAGAGCCAAATTCAGGCTCAATGATGCATGCCGTCAAGTCTCCAGGGGATTAATGAGATTAGTTCCTCTTAAAAATCTTCCAGGAACAGGAGAAATTGATGCATTTAAAGCTACATATTCTCTTTTCCTCAGCACGCTGCCTCCCCCTCACTGTCCCCCTTCATTCCACATTACAGAGAATTATAGCTCTAACATGCTAGCTCCCAGGCCTTTCGAAGTTTCCATGAAAAGTGTATAACAAAGCTTTTGTCACCCTCTGTCTCTTGTGGGCCAGTGATACCTATGCCAGAATAACTGCAAGAACAGACATAAATAAAATGTTAAAACCTATTGATAACTGAGTGAGCATTTAGCCAAGCAAATCCTAATTACTATTCTTCTACCAGAGACTATGAGGATGGATCTAGCATGAACTGTCAGCTTCACACCTGGATGCCTAGTTGGCAGCAATAGGTGCCTGGTCTGACATTCAAGATGGTTGGATGGGATGGATGGATGGATGGATGGATGGATGGATGGATGGATGGACGGACAGTGGATGGATAGATGGATAGAAAGGATGAAAGACAAGGAGATGAGGAAAGCAGGGAAGGGGAGGGATTTTTTTTTTAAATCACAACATTTAAGTTACTTATGAATCCACTATGAAGCACCTAGACAGACCATCAAGGTTTTCCTGGGGCAGTGATAGCTGCAGAACCAGAAAGCAAGTCCAGCACAGGGGCTGCCTGACATGTCCCGTCAGTATGATGCTGGGCTTCCCCACCCGACTGCTCCAAGCTGCAGATGTGAGGGCTATGGTCCCTGCCACTGGCCACACCTCTAAAGAGGAGCAGACCCTAGACAAGTACAAGGGAAGGGAGTGGTAGGACCTCTGTGGTAAGTGACAAAGCCACCACTCTGTCCACACACCTGTACTTCCTTCTAGACCATTTCCTCTGTGTGATGATGGCATTGTATACCATAACTTGCAGCTTCCTCCATCTCTGTGCTTCCAGTGACAAAGTTCTTCTATGGTTTGGAGGATGCTGAAGGGTTGGTATGAGGGTGGCACTTTGGGGAGATGTGAGACATTTGGGATGTCGAGTCTAGCAGGAGGTCCTGAGGTCACAAGGGTGTGCCTTTGAAAAGGATTGTAGGACCCCACTTCTTTCGGTTTTTGTTCCCTTGTTCTCCTGAGTAGATTTGCTCTGGCACATGTGTCCAGCATGATGTGCCACCCTGTCATATACCCAGACCCAAGGAGCTAACTGATCAGGAAATGGAACACCAAGAACTATAAGCCAAAGTAAATCTGTTCCCTCTATAAGTTGATTTTCTCAGCACTTTGTTACAGTGAGAAAGGCTCAACAACACAGCTGTGAAAGCCATAGCCAGTGCTCCCTGTCCCCAGACCTGTAGCTGCAATTGCAACGTCAGAGCCACTCACTTTTAACCCAAGTCTCCCACTGCGGATCTAAATTGTCCTCAGCAAACGGTGATTTTAACCCAAGGACAAAAAGGACAGTGACCTGGGCAAGAGAACTGAAAGAAAGATGAGGAATTGTGTAAGAGTAAGCCACCGAACAAGACAGGGTGAAGAATGCCACTGAGGCACTAATAGCTTCCCTGAGCCCAGGGATGAAAGTATCTGAGAATATGTAACACGATGGGCTTCCTACAGGTAATCAACCTCAGTCTTACAGGATTCTGCGCTGCTCCCTCAGAGGACTTTCTGTGAAAGTTGTTTATTCTTGGACACTAGTGTGACTGCGGCGTATCAGAACATGCAGGATAAGAAAGCACAGCCTAGTCCTCAGAACTTTGTCTCCAGGACACTCACAAGTGTAAGAGCTGTTAAGAATGGATACTTCTGTCTGTGGTAACTAGATGCAGAGGTGAGAAAAAGCAGAACGAAAAACTAAAGGGTTGAAAATGGCCTATCAGAGAGCTTTCTTATTGACTATGTGAAATGACAACCTCCTGGAAGGAAATCTGGCTAAATATCAAGTTCATGTGCACGCCCGTAATTTTTGCACTTGGGAGGCCAAGGCAGGAGGACTGCCATGAGTTCAAAGTCAGCCCAGGCTACATACTGAGTTCAAGTCCAGCACGAACTACAGCGTGAGACCCTGCCTCAATTTAAAAGCAAAAACAAACAAACAAACAAAAACTCCATTTCAGGGGTATCTATATGTGAATGCAGGCAGAATCTCATTTCAGTAAATATAAATGATAAAATCGCTTGCTTATATCTAATTTATGTTCAAATAGTGATAACATTGGAACCAACTGTCACAGTGGAAAAATTCATACACACAAACAGACATGCAATTCATCGCATACATTACATAAATACATGTGAACGAATGATTGTCAGCTCAACACAAAGCCCATTTAATGTCCCATGCCCTCTTACACCTCCAATTTATCTACTTCCTCTTTTTCCACCTTCATAATTCATACCCAAAGGAGAGAAAGATCACTATGAATTTTCAGGAAACCTTTCAACCTCACAGAAGGAGCTGTACCACACACAAGTTATAAACCAATGAATCCTTCCACATGCCTGTACCAGCTGAATAGACAGGGATTCTTTCCCAGAAGTACACTTGAACTTGTACTACACAGAAATGTCCATGCAAGCTGGGCATGGGGAGGCACGCCTGTAATCCCAGCAACTGAGGAGGCTGAGGAAGGAGGATCACAAGTTCAAGCCCATCCTGGGCAACTTAGCAAGGTCCTGTCTCAAAATTTAAAAAATAACACAAACAAACAAACAAAAAAACCATTTTTCTTTTTAAAGGCTCAGGGATGCAGTTCATTATGAAGGCCCTGAGTTCAATTCCCAGTACTGAAATGAAAGAAGAAGAGAGAAAAAGATGAAAAAAAAAGATATTCACCCAATACAATTTTTAAAACCAATATATAGTTTCCTTGACCTTCCATATGCATGACCCCCATCCAGGGATTCAACTAATGAAGGATTAAAAAAACAAAAATCGGAGACAAGAATTATGTCCATCTGGAACATGCACAGACTTTGCTTGTCATTATTCTCTAAAACTTCTATAAGAACTACTTACAATAGCATTTTCATTATTATTAGGTATCATGTGTAAGACAAGAATGATTTAAAGTGAAAGGGAGTATATGCATGGGTTAGAAGCAAATCCTACAATGCCATTTTATGGAACTGATTGGAATAGCCATAGATTTTCGTGCCCATGGGATTCTGGCACTAATTCCCAGGGATACCAAGCAATTACTGCAGTCATCCCACAGTGGAGGCCCCTGACCTAAAGCAGAGGTCTTCAAAGTGCACCTCACATACCTATCTGTATAAATACAGATTTATTATAATACAGACTCTCACGTTCATTGACATGTTATCTAGAGCTGCTTCCACACTACAGTGATGGAGTTATACACAGATGCTCCTCAACTTACAGTGTGCTAATTCCCAACAGGCCCATCATAAACTGAAACTATCATAAGTCCAAAACGTGTTTGCTGGGTGTGGTGGTGCATGCCTGTAATCCCAGCATTGAGGAGGTCGAGGCAGGACAACCGTGCAAACTTATATAGTGAGTCCAAGACCAGGCTGTACTACAAAGTGACACCCTGTCTCATAACAAAACTAGGTTTAACACAGCTAACCTAGCAAAAAAACACAGAGTAGCAATAGTGTCTGCTGCTCCTCCTTGCGGTCACATAGCTACTCCAGAGCTATAGCTCACTGCTGCTGTCCAGCATCAAAAGAGAATATCTACTGGTACTATAGTTAGCAGAATAGTATGTACTCATAGGGTCTTGGGTTCAAGTCCTAGTACCAAAGGCAGGCAGAGACAATCAATCACACCACATATTGCTAATCCAGGAAAAGAGCAAAGATCAACACTTAAAATGTGAAGTCCAGTTTCTATTGGATAAATATTGCTTTTGCATCATTATATTGCCAAACTTTCATTAAGTCAAAAGCCATCATTAAACAAGACCTTCTGTAACTCAACAACAGTGTGGTTCACAAAGTCTAAAATATATACTGCCTGGCCCCTTATAGAAAATATTTTCCATTGCCTGATCAAGACTCTCAGTGATGAAAACTTCTTTTTATCCTCTTGATCAAGCAAGAAAAGTAGATGATTTGGTGCACCCAATTAATGTAGTATGTGAGACACTGAAAATTCTCCGCTAAAGCATCTACTTATAGGAAAAGTAAAAGTTTGATAAAATTACTTGATTTTAGCTACTATATGTATACTGAGTAACTGTATGTAATGGATTCTTTAAATAGTTTCCTTTTGCCAAGGAACAACCAACATAAGTACAACAGGTTCACAGGAAAGCTTCACGCAGAAGCTGGGTGTAACGTATGTAACAGTACTAAAATCATGACGGGTGCAACAAACTGACTACAAAAAAGCACCACAAGCTACCTGCAGTGTCTTCACACCAGCAGGTCAGACATCCTCCAAGTGCAGTACATAGACTCCTGGGGACCCCGAGACCACTCAGAGGGCTCACATGGTCAAGAGGGTTCTTCATAATGAGACTAAAACAGTTCTTTCCCACTGCACAGAGTTTGCACAAACATGCAAAGCAGCATCAAGGAAACCGAGGGAGCATGAGCAGGAACCAGGCAGGGCACCACCCGGATCTAGGAGTCACTGTATTCTCCACACTCTCAGCTTGTTTTTAGTCATGTCAATTTCATTTTGGAACATCCTTGGTGAACAGGAAAAAACACCCACTTTATGAAATCTAGGCACTTGAGCTCACACTTAAAAACTCTGTGTAACAAAATGGGAAGTATATACAGAATGCTTCCTCCTCCCAGCAAACTGCTGATAGTCTATTACAAAGTATTTGCATGACAGCTGAGGTTGTACAAAGAAACAGCTCCCTTTTTTCATAGGATACCATGAAAACATCACAACATGGGTATTCAGAATGGGGATCTGACAGGCATTACCCTAAAATGTGTTATGTTAGTCACTTCAAGGAAATCACCTGATCAATTAGTAAAATTATACTGTTCAAGCAATGGCCTGAATTTTGATAAGCTTTTATTCAAAACTATGAATTTGACAGCCAGTTGTACTTAAGACTTTTTGAAAGGATTAAATGCCCCTTGTTTTGCTATTGTATACTAGTAAAATATTTGGAAGCCCTTTACCATTCTGCGAACCAATATATTATTAATGATCAATGTGTAATGCTAGAAAACCATATCTGCCTAAGATTCACTCAAAGAGAGCAAGTGGATTATAACATAGAATATAAAAATATTCATTAATAGGTTCTAGATTTTACATTGCTACTCATCTTTAAGAAACTACCACTTACTAAGTTATGATGAATTAGCAAAGACTATCCCACAAGTATGTGAAAAGGCTCTTGAAGATCCTCTTTCCTAACTAGATGTCTACATAAGACATGGTTTTCTTTAAATACTTCAGTCTAAACAGCGTATCACATGAGACTGGAAGCAAGGCAGATGTGAGAATCCAACTTTCTTCCAGTAAGTCAAACATTAAAGAGATCAGCAGAAAGGCAAATCAATGCCACATTTCTTGAATATTTACATTTGTTTTGGAAAATATAATCATTCCTCATAAAAATGGTGGCTATGTTAGCATGTTGTCTGGGTTTAGTAATGCTATCTTTAAAGAAAATACTAAATATTTCTGATCTGAGTTTCAATCTGCTATGGTAACTCCCAAAAAATATGGTCCACATAGCAAAAGACCAATCATTTGTAAGAATGTACAAGAGACATGGAACCAAAAACACCGAAACCTAATACTGCAGGCCGAAATACTTCTATCTTATTCTACAGGAGGTTTCTTTTTCTAAATTGGAAAATACTTACAAAGCACAATGTTTTATCTTTACGCTTGGTTTACTTTTCTATGAACTCCACAGGAGACACTTCTCTTAAATCTGAGAATAAGAAGTTTCTTCACATGTAGAAAGAACCCAGTTTGCCTACCCTGAAGCAAACCCAACTGTGAGAATCAGAGGCTGAGGCTTAGGGGCCATAGGTCCTGACACAGCCAGACCAGCCACTCCAGCATCAGAGGACCCTGGCTGTGCAAAGAGGAGTTGAAACCTCCTAGCCTGCAGCCTCCACACCCTGGTTAGCTGGTTTGAATGCTCTAGAGAGCCCGCTGCAATTCTGCATCTCCTGCCAGGTAGGTAGAAATACCATCTGAAATGGTATTTGCGGGGACAAGATGCTGATGCCAAGAAGCAGCACCAGCAACAATTCCCTGTAACATTCCAGGTGTCCAAATGGCATAAAAGGTACAGCTAGAAGCTCCACACTCCAGTGTCTCTCAGTTCCAAACAGAGACAAAAGATTTGCTGTACTGGTGTCCAGCACAGTGGCCATTATGTGCACAAGAGAAAAGGGAATGGAAGGAACCGAATGAAGACCTTCTCTGGGCCCTGGATCACAGGTCTACAGACGTTCGAGTCAAGGTCGTACCCTGAAAAGTCTCTCAAGTAACATGCGCCCTGTGTCATGATTTCATTCATCAATATCACAAGGCAGATAATGGCAAATCTGATTTTCACCAATACTGTATCTGCATAAATACCTGAGCCATTCCCTGATTCATAAAGAAATTGTGAATTAAATGTTAATTGTTAGGATTTCCCCCTAAAATGTAATCCTAGAAATAAAGCTATAAAATAGCAATTAAGTAAAACTGAACTACATTTTAGATAGAGAGTAGATTAAATAGACTTTGCAGGCTAGTATAAGAAGCTAAGAATTATACTATTACCACTGAAAAATTCAGCATATTTTCTAAATATGAACACATACCTCCAAAAAGCCACTTGTAGTGGCTTGAGTGATAAACATTATTGCAACTATGATTTGAACAGTAAAATCCAGAGATTCTTAGGAGATCCAGAATGGGCTTACCTGTGGTCAAGATGACTGAAGTCTTGTAAATTCAACTCCCTGGTGTCTTGCGTTAGATAAATTGTGTCCACATCCTATTTGAAATATAATTCAATCATAAAATTAATCTATGCTGATGATCAAGGAAACAAGACAATTGCAGAGAATTAGATATTACCATACGCAGATCTTTATGTAATCTAAGGAAGATCTTAAGCAAAATATAAATATGGGAGAGGGAGAGAGACAGAGAGGGACAAGAAGAAAAGACAAGACAGACATTCGATTATTTCCCAGGTGTGTCTGTGGGCATGCACACATACACAGATAGCCTTACCCACTGCACCTCCTCCCGGTATGAAAATCCAAGCCAGTCACAGACACAGGCATACATCTGAGAAAATCCACCTAACACATAAGAAAAAAACGTTGTGGTCTTCACAAAGTCTTCAGCAAAATGATTTTTAAATAAAAACATAAAAGTAAAGATGGCCACCGTGGACAATGCCGATTATCCTTTCTGTTTAGGGAAAAGAGTGAACATTCTTCCCTCATCCCTTAGTGAGCAAACAGCAGGATGCAATTCAGCTTAAATATAGGACTTTTGCCCACCAATCTCAAGTCTGTGCGGTGCTAATTACACCTTGAAACTAATTGTACCTTTACAGTAGCATGCTGGGAATAGAACTAACTTCCAGGCAGGGGTCATCATGACAAGGTTGTTTACATTCTGGAGTTTAAAAGGCATGCTCACCACAGGGACCCTGCTCAGCCACGGTCTGGCCATCCCACAGAGCCTGGAGACTGGCTAGGCGCTCAGGTGGCTCCATGGAGACCTTTTTCATGATTCTCCTGTAAGATCAGCAGCAAAAGAGTTCATTAGTCAAGTTTCTGGAATAGTACTAGAAATTTATTTTACATTGTACCCTTTTTTGAATGAAGACAAGTCTTATTACAATTTTGGCAAATATATTTCCATTATTTGAATAGTAGGGAGACAGAAATCCATAGGAACAAAATCCTTTATTTAACTTCCCTTTGTAAACCAAAGGTATTTAGAAATGCAAAGATTCTCCATGTTGTTTACTTGGTTTATAAAATTTTGTTACAACAGTCAGAAAGTAATGTGTTCTCCTTAATGAATTAGGTTGCTCATACCAAAAATAAATTACTAATTTTCAAAGTACTTAATAAAATAAATCTCCTAAGTCATCCCCAGTGCTATGAGCAAAAAGCCACCAAGAAACTAATTATTCCACAGTTTAATGTCTATTCCTTTTACCCTTTCTTTACCTGGGCTCTGATTCTACGGGGCTGAGGCATGTTCCAGCCCCTCCTCAGAGGGGCTGAAGACTTTTCCCAAGAAAACTCCTGCCCACACACAAAAAGGCAGGACAGAGACAGAGAGTTAAAAATGCAGCACAACCCCCTTAGTGTCATTATGTATAGAACCGACAGAATAAGGACTCGGCCCATAAGGTTACTGAAAAGGAGGGAGGGAGGGATGGAGCAAAGGTAAGAGAGAAGGAAAGAAGTCAGTTCCCAAAGTTACTAGAACAATCTCAATAAATGTCTGCTGATGCTGTCGCAGTTACTACACACTAATCACAGTCTGTGGAATCACTCACTCACTCAATGCATTTGTTAAGGTGTACAGGGTGCCAAGATCCACTTCCAGATACAAGGCACACAGTCAGGGACAAAAGAGACACTATTGTTCACAAAGCTAGAAACCTATGGAGAGAAACAGTCAAATAAATGGTCCATGGTGGAAGAGGATTAGGAATGGGAATCTCAAGTGTCAGGGCGGGTGAAGACAGCACACGGCATTCTCTGAAGGAGGAAGGGCTGAGAGGGAGGGCACAGAGTACACAGTGCAGGTTCAGGAACCCTTGCTCACTTTTGGGACTGGACATGTTCAAGCTGCGCTCAAAATGTTTCAGATTTCAAAGCATTTCCGATTTAGGGTACTCAACCGGCCATCTCTGCTAAGGACTGAAGGAGGATAGGAGGAGATGAACAGGTAAGGAAAGCACAAGAAGATCCCAGCTGGGCTAGAAAGTGTTTCATGTGGACAGTGAGTAGTCCATGGAAAGGGGAAAGCTCAAAACAGTGGGCACAGTGTGTTCTGAGAAGAGGGGCACCGGAAGTCCAGGAAGCGGGCCCAGGACTGGCTGTGGTGACCCTGGCAGGGCAAATGAAGAGCCTAGAGCTCATTCTCAGGGCAGTGAGGGGCTGCAAAGGAGCATGGCACTGGAAACAAACACATGTGTAGGTGGGAAACTAGAAAAGAGAAGTAACCTGAGTAGAATAGGACTGTGCTGAGCCCCGCTGCGGTGAGGCACCTGCATGTGTGGGAACACCAGGCTGATGAGCTGGGGATTTGCTCTTGAGCCCTTAGGGTCCACAGGTGTGGGGACAGTGCAGTTGGTGGCTGTAGGCCCTGCAAGTGGGTGAGCAAGAACCACTGACATAGGCTGCCTGGGGAAAAGCAGATAGCCCAAGTGTCTGTAGCCTTGGGCCATGAAAAGCCGGGCTTCGCAGGAACTGGTCGGGAAAAGACAAAGGCTGTGGTCAAAGAGGGAGGACCAAGCCACCATCACCTCACAGGGAGTGCTGTTCCAAGAGATGGCAAGGTCTGGGATGTGACTGCAAACCCAGGGGATACAGAAGGTGGAAAGTGGAGGTCAGGAGCTGGGTGCTGGGTCAGTCACCCATGACAGTGAGCGGACTAGCGTGTGAAGGAGTGAGATAAACCCACAGCAGGGGGAGGTCTGCTATCTGAAATGCTGGGCAACAAAGGTGTTTCTGATTTCAGAGGTTCAGATTCGGGAATATTTGTATGTGCATAATGATATATCTTAGGTACAGGGCCCAAGTTTAAACACAAAATACACTTAATGCTTTACATGTACCTTACAGATACAGCCTGAAGGTAATTTTACAATGTATTTAATAATATGCATCAAACCAAGTTTCATGCATGGAATTTTCCACATGTGGCATCATACTGGCACTCAGAAAGTTTCTGATTTGGGAGCTTTATTCTGATTAGGGATGTTCAACTCGTAAGCCATACTGGACATATATTAATTTTTCTTTAATGATTTAAAAGCGCAGCTCTTAATAATAATGCTCTCAGGCATCCTTAACAAACTGGAAGAAAATGATCCCAGTTACTCCCAATTTCTGAGTGGACAGATGCCAGATGAAATCTGTGAGAGCCTGAGAAGTTAGTAGGTAGACTCATTCTACTGCAGAAAACCTCAAACACGTGCCAAAACATTTGAACGCAAATGTTCCATTGGCATCAGAAATTCTTCTATTCTATTTTTATGATGAAGACACAAGCCAGTGAGCTCCGCTATATATTTTTCACCTGTATATATTTGCAGGGTCAAATGTGTCCCTGCAAGTCCTGCGCAGACTCACAAGAACTCCATGAGCAGCACAATTGCTCTCTATTTTCCCCCTAAAAACACCTGCAGCAAAGAAATATTATTCTAAAAGTCTTTAATGTGGGCATTAAGGAAGACATTCACAGTTAAAGTGATGTTACAGAACCTGGTGATTCGGGGTGCTCTGTTTCGGCTCACTATTATCATTCTGGTGTTTAGTGGAATTATTTTCCAGCTATATCAAGACAATGAAGCCAGATATGCAAAGAAATAGCAGAGCTGTCAGAAGTAGGCGCAGGCATTCACACAGCTGTATGTACCGAACTTTGGGGATTCCAAGCGCGTCTTTAGTCTGACTTTATCTGGGATCACATTTCTTTGTCAAATTCTTGCTTTACTTCAGCTCAACTTCAGACCCGGCTATTTGAATGACAAATAGGATGGGGATTAGCTACACAAAAGCAGAAAAAAAACTGAGGCAAAAATCTTGGATGGATGGAATTAATAGGAAGTTGGCTATGCTGGACCAGAAAGGACATGAGTGTGTTCCCCAGAGGTTCACATGCTGCTAGCCTGGTCTTCCGCACAGCAGTGGTGAGGTGGTATAAAGTTTTAAGAGGGGGCCTAGAGCCAGGCATGATGGTGCACACCTGTAATCTCAGGACTTGGGAGGCTGACACAGAAAGATCGCAAGTTCAAGGCTAGCCTGCAAAAATTTAGTAAGCTCTAAGCCAGCCTGGACTACACAGTGAAACCCTATTTCAAAGAAGAGGTGGAAAGGAGTCCTGATTGTGGGTGATCAGGTACGGAACATATACTGGGAAGGAAGTAATGCCCACTTCACAGAGTGAATTAGTTCCAGTGAAAGCAGGTTGTTATAAATCAAGGCCATCCCATATCACTGGCCCTTGCGTGGGGCCATTTCCACTTTTGATTCTCAATCATGGTGTGATGAGGCAACGTGGGCTCTCGTCAGAGGCCATAAAGATGAAAACATTCAATATGAATTTTCAGCCTCCAGCAACATGAGATAAACCTCTTTTCTTTATAAAGTACCCAATATAAGCCATTTTCTTATAGCAACAGAAAATAGATATGAAAATGGCAATTGAGCATTCTGAGGGAAAAATATAGTTTTGCAAACCAGAGACTCAATTTTATTCAAAAGCAACAATGCACATTCACACTCAGAGTGCAGGGAGATCAGCCGGAGAACAAGGACCGAGGCAGCTTGTGTGGCCACGCGGGCGGTCACTGTGCAGGGCTGTCGGTCTGGGTTGTCTCCTGTATCTCACTTTGGAACAGTTCTCAGCTCTCTTTTCTTTTTCTAGTGAAATACCAGAAGCAAAAGGAGTCTCGTGAAGCAAGTGTACGTATTTCCAGAAGACACAACTAAATTCCTAGAAGGTGGGAACTGTTTCTTCTGTATTCTAACGCTTCTCACAGGAACAAGAGGAAAAAGAAAATCCATCTCTCCTAATGTTGCTTTTTGCCTGCAGCTAAATGATGTTAAAAAGCAGGTAAGTGGAATCATGACTCACACACACACACATAGGCAGAAAGTGGCAGGCACACAGACAGACACAGCATTTGCTATAGAGCAGGTGCTGTAGAAGGAAGCCCCAACCCTAGAAAACAGATGAGACCCGTCACTCATTTGCAGGGCAGTTAGAGCTGAATCCATGACATCTGGATTATATGCATTTAATTCACACAAGATTAAAAACGTACTTATATGTGGCAAAACATAGTGAACTAGGTGACAAGTACACCAGCTCTTTATGCAAATCTCATGATAAAGTGTTGACATGAAAAAATGTATAAATTATTTTAATCCACATAAAATAGCAGCCTAAGCAAGATGGCAACCATTGCTGCCATGGGACACGTCTTAGTGGTGCCAATCCCACTGGAACCAAGGTGGCCCTCTGTCATGGTAAGACATGAGGCAAAGCCCTTTTTGTTCATTTATGTGCAAACTCCTGTTTGCCATTTTTTTCTTGCAATAATCTGATTTTCATACATTAGTCAATGTTTGACTTCATAAAGGATCTAGAATACCATTTTTATTACAGTAAGAAAGAAACATTGTTGCAACATACTAATGTTAATTGCAGCCAATTTTCAAAGGCATCGCACATACAAAAAGGAGAAAAAAAAGATGCCAAAATCATAGGGAAGATACATCATGTCTACTGTTCTACCAACAAAAGAGGCTATTAACCATATTGAAGCAAAACTAAAATAAAATCACAGAAATGCAATCAACTTACACGTAACTTAAAAAAATCATAAGCTTCAGAGAAATTCATACACACATCACCGATCCTTTTTCCCACAGGGCAGGCCTTCATGCTGGCACCCTGGCTGGGTACACAAGCGCACTGAGCTAATCTTTCCAGAGTGCTGCACAGGCAGTTTCCACAGGGTAAAGTCACCCTCACGACCCTGTAATCACATCACTCATCCCATTTCACAGATGCAGGCACTGAGCCTGTGATCACATTCCCAAAATTAGGATCCAGCCAAGCTACCCCTCCTCCAGTCGCACCCAGCCCAGCAGGCTCACAGCACACCTGCCAAAGTACCTGCAGGCCATCCTGAGGCTTGGGGTCCAAGCTCTCCAAAGCTGGGCTCACCTCTCCCTCACAGTGGTACGTACCCACAGGTTGCACTAGCTGCTGTCAGCCTCAGGGCAGGCGCCCCAGAGCCTCACAGGCCCATCTCCTGCAGTGAGAAGCCTCTTCTCAAAAAAAACAAACCAAAACCAAATGTTCTGTCCTTGATTTCCCACCTAAATACGACTTTCTCTTCCCTGAAATCAGACAGCTTCACATTCTCTGCTATGTTATTTGAGGAGATTTTTACATTAACTTTAAACCATAAAATCTTAGAGGGCAAAAAAGACTTTACTCCTCTGTGTATGCCTGAGGAATTTCTTGAATTAAGATTTTCAACATGAGTTCCAACTTCTACTAATGACTTCATTTAATGTAGGAAAGCAAAAGTCCAGCCTTAGGTTTGAAGACCAGCCACGCTTTTTGATATTAGAAAAGCTGAAGGCTGTGACAAAAAACAGCTTTAGGAAGAGAACTGTCATTACAGACAATTTTGTGAAAACAGATTAAACAACACTTAGGTTATTAATATTTCCCTTGTATCCCTCCAGCCTTAAAGGTAAGGACTCCACTGAAAGTTACTAATTATAAGGATAAGAATATTAACATAAAAAACATGTTAATGATGGCTTGATGCGGGATGACCATAAAAATTAATTTATAATTTTTATTTCTTAAATATTGTCTGCATTCTGAAATTCGCTTTTCATATTTAATATGAGAAAATGCCATTCTTGGAGGAGGAAAGAGGGTAAGATAAATAATACATATCTACAGAAGGGAGTTGAGAAGAAAATATCTTGTGTTAATTTTCATGAAAATTCTTCATTTTTTATCAGCACTCTCTTGATTGTAAGAGGACTGATTATATGTTGTAGAAATTTACATATCTGTACATATTTGCTTTTGATCCTGGACGTTATTTTCAGAATTATATTTGGGTAAATCCAGAGCATTCAACATATAGTCTCATTTATATACGGCCAAACTTAGGTTACTGGAGAACTAATGATCCAAACTGAGGGTTGCTCCAGCTCTGCCTCCGCCAGATTCTCTGGTATCCTGACACCTACTTGTAAGACACGTGCCTATTTCTCGGTCCCCAACAGAATCGCCCTAAGCCAGCAGAGGGTGAAAACTGGAGTCTGAAAAGACCACATGATGGGTTTGGTAATATATTCATGGGCTAAATGCCTCCAATACTTGAGAATTCCAAATGCAGATTCATATTCTTCAATTTATTGCAAGCGGGATATGTGAATTACCAAGGACATATTTTATCTTACCTGTTCTACATTATATACATACAAGAGGTATTTCCCTTACTCTCAGTGTTGATTTAAGGCATAGCGGGAGTGCAGAAGAAAGGATACAGTTGACAGCATTTCCACCTCTCTAGCCACAATAACCGACACCAAAGTCACTGCACGTGTACATTTCCCCTGCAAACATCATGTAATACAAACTAAAGAACTTCACAGAGAAGTACATACCATAGCAGTCATAAGCTATTACAAGTTTATTGTGACAAGTTAAATATGAGGCCTTTCAAACCAGAGCAGCGGGAATAAAACCAAAAACGAAACTGCCGATTTCCCCCCAAATTCCTACAACGTTAAGTAAAGCTATATATTAAAAAAACAGACATTGTAAATATTGCTCTGAAGCGTCTTTAATGCCCAGGGTATCACAAGCACTCGTGCAATAATCCTGAGTTTAATAATTTTCATACTCCTCCAGTGTTAACCTGGAAAGAAAGAGAGGCCATCCTGTGGCTGTAACAGTGCAGTTAAACACTGTAGCTGCTGAGTTTGAGTTCATGACCACCCCCACTGGTTCTCCCATAATCAGTCCGAGGGAAGTTTACCTCTGAGTGTGTTTCCCCAATGCCACTAAGCAGGGCCACTACTGATTCAGTCCTTACAGCATCTGATATGCCTGTGGCCTGAGAGAGAAGACCTGAAGCTTTGGCCAGGCAGGAGTCAGAGAGCAATTTACTGCCAAGCTGTCCTTCCCCGCTCTGGCAGGAATCACTCAGCCCCCTCGGCAACCTGTTATTGTGATGACGGGACTGAGCTTCAGAGGAGAGGAGAGGAGAGGAGCAGAACCAGCCCCCTGGGGTCAGAAAAGAGAGGGTGCAATGAGGAACCGCATAAAGAGAGCCAAGCCCACCTCTAAGGACAGAGGTGAAGCTGCCTTCCATCTCTCACAGGGTCTGAAAGACGTGAAGCCTATGTTTTTCTGCGCTACTCTTTAATTTGTCATTGCAGGCCCATGTAAAATGAAGGACAAGAGATTCGGAACTCCCCTTCTCCCACACCAAGACAGGCACCCAGCTGGCCTTCCTGCACTCATCCCTAGGCCTCCCCTTGCCAGTGCATACACCTTGACATTCCCCAGGCTCATGGTGGGAAGCAACTTCCCAGTCACCAAGCCAGGTACAGGAAAGTGTCCTGAGTCTGGACTATTATTCAGGAGTTTCTACCATTAGTACCTCTCTGCCTTTCCACTTCAGCCAACCTAAGCCCCTAACCCCGCTATTCCAATCCCAGCTACAATGTTATCCCAGCATAAAATCTCTAGTTAAAATGATTAACAAACAATATGAGGATATATATGGATGAAAGTTACCAATATCCTTAATGTGCCTATCAGAAAACTAAAGGAATATCTGATATTAAAGCAGCAGCAACTAATTTTTGGCTTATTTTTTTTTTTTAAGTTTCCTCTTACTGAGAAATAAACAAGGGACCGGAAGAGGTGGTTAATATTATACTGGATGCTTTAATACAAAGCACGCAGCTGCTGGCATTCTGCTAACAGCCATGGTAAAATTCACACTACAGTAACTTTATTTAAAAGATTCCTGGTTTAGTCTCCCAAGTAGACATTAAAGGACTTTCAAGTCTCATTATCACTTACGTTTTTAAATAAGGCACAGCCCTAAACAAAGCCCCAAGTATGGTAGACACAAGGTTTGAGCTAGGATTTGATATTTACTGATTAAGAAAAGAAGTGCACGGAAAGAGGAAGTTGGTGAGAGGGCAAGAGGTAGCTATCCTAAAAAGCATTTGCCATTTTGAGGAAGAAAAAGGTCTTGGCCCTCTGCACCCCACCCTGGGACTCACACGGGTGAGACGCCGGGGAAGATCTTCCGCAGGCAGCTGCCAATGTGACCCAGGACGTCGCTCACATCCTCTGGCGACGCCATCCTCATGGAAACGTTGCACTTCTCTGTCTCCACAACCATCTGCAAGGACAGGATTGGATACTTCTGAGCAGTGCGTCCAATTTCATCCACTCTTAATTTTAAATACTGTGATCTATATCACAAAGAAATGCACCAGTGTAACAGCAGCTCTGGAAGAACACTTCCTTAAAGTCCTCATTGAAGTGTCTTTTGGTTCAAACCTCAAGAACTGTGAGGGCAGAGGATAGAGGGGGTCAAAAGCATCTGGGAACTGAAGCTCAGGTTTCTAAGGGCCCAACTGGTAGATTCAAGAGACTCCCCTTCTGACCTAACTGCTTCTCATCCACATTCAGACTCAATTTCCCCTAAGACTCAGCCTGCGGTTTGTCAATCTCTGCTCTCCAGTACGTGACTAAGTCCTTATGCAAGTACTCAAATAGCTACTTAAGAAAAATAAATGTTTTAGAGAAAATCTCATGAGAGGTTTAAATGAAATGTTAAAACCTTTCGCCTGAGAGCAAAAGAAAAAAGATCAAGTACTTATAAAAAAAAATTCAACCTTTCTGAGAAGAGGAAATATTTGGAAAGGATTATATTAAAGCAGCAGGGTTTTTAAAAAAGCCTTTGTTAGGCTCAATGCTATACTGGATGTGCAAAACTTACACACATAGAAAGAAATGTTTAGTCTGAGGTCACAAGGCTGGTCCTGTAAGTACAAATCAACCTGAGAAAAGAGGGTAGGTCACAAAAAGGACACCGGGTTGACGACAGATTTCACATAAAAAAGAATTAACTTTTCTATTTCTTTAAACTGTGCTATTATCTTGTCTCTACATGTAATCCTTTTGCATTTTTGTGGCACCAAAACATCCTCCCCCATTTATTGTATTTGTTACTTAATCAATACAAAAATAGGATGGGGGAACACACATCGAATGTGCCACCAACCACCTGAATTAACAAAGCAATTTTTACAGTTTGCTTTAGATTTCCCTACAATCAGTCAAGTGGAAAACAACAACCTAAGTCTCTTGACATTTTAATATTAAGAAATAACATAATGCAAGACATTTGTCAAAACACTCAAATCAAAGAAACAGGCATCAGTGATACAATTCCTTAAAATGTTACTTTCTAATACAAAACCCTGAAGGAATTTGCCAACAAGTATTCCATAAGTATCACCTCTGTGCTTGTTAGCTGTATGGAAAAAAGATGTTTTTAATCCTAATTTTCAAAGTATTCTTCAAATGAATACAAAAGCCTTTAAATTCTTTCAAGTAAAGTCTGCATCTGCCTTCTACTTTAGAAGGTGATCCGAGAAACATCTACCTGCACCCCAAGAAAAGCAGCAAGCATGCCGGTGAACAGCAGTGTTGCAGTAGGTGTTTACTGACCCACCCACGACTTCCACAAAAGGCCTCGAGTCAGTATCTGTGCTGTCATCCGCACATACCTCTGTGCATCTGCATGTCTGCCAAAGCCAGATCATTTGGGAGGCAGCGTTGGGTCTGTGCATAACACCCACCCCCAACCTTCCCACCCTGGCTAATTATATTTTTCACTATGGGGTACTTTTACATTCTGCCCATCTAGTGCATCCATTCAGCTCACAGTTTGGGTGTAATTAGTAATTAGCTTATTCTAATTCCTTTTAAGCTTAACACCTAATCATCCTTAATTGCACAGCACTGAATAGAATGACAGGGGGCGAAAAAGGTGACAGGTGGGCAAAGAAATGAGGACTTCAAGTTCAACCTGACATGAAAGCGCTCACAAAGCCCTGCCTAAGACGTCACCACCCATGCAGAATGTAAAGGGTAGGACAAAACCAGGGAGATGGGACCAACACAGAGCAGTCTCACCAGGATCAAGCACTCCTGTCAAGAGCTGTCCTTCCTCCTCTCTCAGCTGGGAGAAATAGAACACACTCCTGACCAGGACATAACCCACGACCTGCTGCACATATAAAGTGACAATCAGTTATCAGCCATAGTGTTTTATTTACGATTCTAATTTATCATCCCATGTCATCTTCTTTTTAAAGATAGAACAATGTGATCAAACTTTATGAGCAGCATATTTTTACTAAATCTCAGCAAGCAGATCTATGGTGGTCTTTCCTTCAATAGAATGAACCAGGAGTGCCTTGCCAATATCAATCTACAGCAGAACAACTACCCTCAGTATTGAAGACAAAAGTCATGCAGGTTCCCAGCTGCACCAGAAACAGCCCAGCAGTTCTGTAACTAGACTGATTGCTGCGGGCCTCTGCTGACTGACTGTGACAGCAACAGGACTCAGAAAATGCTGTGACAGTGATGCGTCTAACACAAAGCAGAGTCTCCCAGGTTCCAGCAAGGAGAAGGAAAAGAACCACAATGCAAGTCGCATTTCATTAACTCAGTAACACACCCTTCCCTCCACTCAACACAATACACAGTGGTGCATCCAGGCACTCCTTCTCCATTTATTAACTACAGCAATCATTAAAATGGCAATGACACAAACAATAAATACCAGAGAACGGTGAGAAGGAATTCCTCATCAGGTCAGATTGTGAGTGCTGGACACAGACACTGTTACCCTTATAGCTGTATGTAAGAGACCTGAGGTTATGGAGGTTAGAATCCGTAAGTACACTTGACAAAATACAAATGTTCACCCTGGACATACTGAGTCCCAACTGGTGTGTGTGTGTGTGTGTGTGTGTGTGTTTGAGAGAGAGAGAGAGAGAGAGAGAGAGAGAGAGAGAGAGAGAGAGAGAGAGAGAGAGAGAGGGGGGGGAGGGGGGGGGGGGGGGAGGAGGGAGGGAGGGAAGGGGGTAGAGGGAGAGAGATCTTCTGAGGCAATGGTAAAACCCACTAAATGGGCTGAGGCAGGGTCTCGCATACCCAGATCCTCTGAACAGAGAGGACACAGAAGGGACA
>PVLD010004252.1:113186-128285 GCA_004027595.1 Dinomys branickii | reverse complement strand
CTATGATCAGCTCTCCTCCGCCCTGCTCTTGTGTCACACCACCCTGCCTTGGAGCCAGCCCCTGATGATGAAACTTGAACCAAAAGAAACCTCTCCTTCTTTAAATTGTAGCTGTTGGGTATTTCACCTCAGCAATGAGGAAAGTAACTAAGACAGCTACTTTGAGTTGGGTTTCTGGTACTTGAACCTAGAAGAATTGTTACCCCACTAATGCTCAGCATCCTCCACTGGTAAAATGGAGACAATGGTATTTCCAGGGATTTCTTTTGTGAGAACTGACACTTGAAAGCCCCTAATGCATAATAGATGCTCAGCAGCTATTAATTTCTTGCATTTCATTTTAATATCACCTAGTTCTTCTTTGGGATTCAGCTGGATCCCTGGAGACTTGCCAGCTCTTTTCCTCCAGGCCTGAGCCGAGACTCTGAAGGGCATGTGCCTTTGTCTCACATTCAGCAGATGCTCGGCAGGTGATGGACCAGGGGCAGGTGAGGCAGATCCAATGTGTGCTCTGGAAGCTGTGTGGGCTGGCATGTGTACTCTCCCTTCCCAAAGCAGGAAGGAGTACACCTTTCACATTTTAAATGTATGGAACAGTGATTTCCTTTTTACTGCTGTCTCAATCTATCTGCCTATAGAATAAGATTTGCATAGTGGTAGCTGGACAGCTGAACAGTTTGTGATTTAAGGATGCAAATTGCTTTTTAATTTGGAAGAAAAAGCTGCTGGAGAAGGGCTTCTCTTTAGACGTACAGCTCAGCCTAGTGAATTACTCTTCCAGCTACAGGGCAGTGGTTAAAGACTCTCTGGTGGGCCCTATAACTCTGGGAGGGCTGTAATTGCTGCACTAACTCCTAAATTTCCCTCTGGCCACAGCACCGCAATCCATTCTCATTTAACAAATCTACTCAGGATTTACGGTTTCCTTTTAGACTTACTTCAACCTTAAATTTTCTCCTTATATACAGTCCTTAATGTTCTCATACATTTGTGTCCTAAGGGCCACCTCAAACCTACCCTCAAAGACAAGCTCTGCCCCTGCATACTGGAGAAGGTACCCCAGGTAAATGGTCATCACCCAGCGATCACTGGCTCAGTACTCACGACTTCTCACACTTCTGCTGAGCTTTGTGTGTGTGCACATGCATATATTATGTGTCTATAAGCAATATGCATGAATCTATACATTACATGTATAGACATTGTGTGTAAGTATTATGTGCACAATATACACATATACACACATGTATTCATACGTATAAGATATGCTATACATTATAAACATAAAAGTATATGTACATATGCGCAAACAAAAGCATACTCATATACATATGTATATATGCTTTATATATATGGTCTGCAAAACTTTTTAAGTAGAGGTGGCTATAATGGTCTATTTTACAAATGGGGAAACTGAGGCTTAGAGACACTGAGGTAACTGTGTGTGTTGTGCTGCTCACATCCTTCTGTCTTCTGGATCTGAGGACCCGAGAGGTTGCACAACACTTGACTGAAGTCCAAGCACCTTGTACAGTGAGGCTCAGCCTTTAACAAGGACCCTACAGGTGGCTCGACTTTTCTCCTGGAGCCCTCACTGCCCAAATGCTTTCTACTCCAAGCACATAAAATGTAATGTGGCTCAGAAAGGGCAGTCTGGAGTTTTCCCCGGGAACTAACTTAGGTTAGTGGCTTTGGCTCCCTGTGCGGAGCCGAGTCTCACTTAACTCTCCAGCGTTGAACCTGAGGACTGTGCTTGTTTGTGGGAGCCTTCCTCTCCCCTGATTGTCTTTGTTGGATCTTCAAAGAGCCAGAGAGTGGATCTATGAGGCCACACAAGTCAGTGAATGCTATTCATACTTGAAATACATTCTGTGGGCCCTGGGCCCTGAAAGATGTCACTGGTGATTGTGGTTGTGACACCCAGGGCAGCCATAGTTTGCCAATCCCCTAAGCTGACATCTGCTTTGCTCACAGCTGTGTGGATTCCCTCTCCTCCTAGCAGCCCCTCCCAGAGAACAGGATAGTTGAGCACACGTGCGCTGCTCACAGCGCATCTGCCCGTGCACCTGTCTGCTTTGTGGGCTTTGGAGCATATAGTCACCTGTAGCAGAGAACCTCAGTGGCCCACAAACACTGGCTAAATTTGCATTTTCCTGGCTCCAAACAAAATGAAAAAAAAGAATTAACTTTCTCTTATCCTTGGCTTTTTTCTCCCAAACCTCATTCAATCCTGTGTTTTTTCTGACACTGCTCCACCACCCCAGAGCACACTTGAAGCGTTTGTCCTTGGCTATGTCTGCCTTTTGTGTCTTCTTCCCACCTCCACGCTCAGACTCAGTTCCTTGCGCATCCATGGCCCTCCCTACCACCTTCTCCAGACCTTTTCTGCTGTGGCTCAGTCACGACTGTGCAGTCAGCATAGCTAGAGGGTTTTACTCTTGTCCCAACTGCATGCGACAGAGCAGCTCTTCCGTCATCACCCCCCTCCTCCGTGGCAGGGATCCTTCAGTGAATGTGCCTTTTTCTGAGCATGAGGACAGTGTCGTGAGTTATCTTTTAGGACAGCTTCTTCTGCCTTAAAGAGATCCTTTATGTTTCAACTTCATGAATGTGTTTGAATTTTAAGGGACCGGGATCACAGGCCTCTGGAGTAGAGCATAAGACTGAGCGAATGCTTCTTCTTTACACCTTCACATACAATACCCAGGCTTGCGTTCAATCTGAAAACAGCACTGGTCACCGGTGGCTGGGTGCTCTGGGACCAGGACAGTTTGCACATCCATCGTTCCTGTGCTACCTGTGGGCCCTAGCCCAGGGCTGGGGACTCACACTTAAGGAAACTCCCAACTGACTAATTAAACTTTTCCTTGCCCCAAGGGGCATGTGTTTGTCTCTTTTCTGCCTCCAGCCCAGTTCTCACTGGCTGCTGAGTTAGCTCGTTGATTTCAGATGCTCAGCTGACAAACTATTTAGGTCATGACTGTGGTTAGAATGTGATCTTTCCCCTCCCAAACTTATGTTGGCATGCAGTTGCTGTGGCTGGGAGGTGGATCATTAGGAGGCAATTCAGTTGTAAAGACATTAATGCTCTTTTTGTGGGGATGAGTCCTGGAGGGACTGGAGCTGCTACCCTGAGAATGGGTCGGTATAAGTTGAGGCTGCCCCTGGGTTATTTTTCTGTCCTATGCATGGCCACTTCCTTCCACTTTCTGCCAAGAACTGATATAGCCACCCAACCTTGGACTTCCTAGGCTGCAGAACCAGGAGCCAAAATAAACTCCTTTTCTTTGTAAATTACTGTCTTTGGTGTTGTTACATAGCAACAGGAAATGGACTAAGACAATGATTCTCACATGGACAGCTGAGAAATGTAGGAAGATAGGAATGCTCAGAGAGAAAATGGCTATTCTGTGACTCTCTTGTCTGTTAACAGCTCTCATCTACTTGAGTGCCCTAAGTCTAACTGTCACTAGGCCCAGTGGGTGGCCTCAGGGAGGCCTTGTGTACTATGGGGCACCTACCCAAGAAAAGTGATTCTGGACTTTCTCCTCTGGGCACACTGAAGCAAGGGTGGAGCAGCAGCAGGATCAGCGAGGAGCTTCCTGCAGGAATGTGCACCCTTGGGGATGTGGCACCCCTCTTCTCTCCTGCTCCCACGTGCCTGGTCAAAAGCAATCTGAGTGCTCCAGGGAGAACAAAAGGGACCAGGTAAATGTTCTCTGGGTGCTGGAGATGATCACCTTGGCCATGGCAGTAGCCAAGGCTCGTCAGGAGGGGACTGGTCCACCAGTACCCACTCTTATCAGAATGGCTGCCTCTTGTGATATTTCCATAACAGCTCAGAGACTCAGCAGGGTCCCAAGAAAAATAACAGCCTACCTGCAGTGGGTACGATAATGTACCACTCCAACTCCATGACAGGAATGAATGACTTCTCAGAGACTTGGTGGATAGCAAGTTGTGCATGGTGGATGCTCAGTTGTGTGTCCTCTTTGAAAATTGCCTCTGCATACCCAAAGCTTTTCCCCCTTTTAATGGCAGACAATACCCAGTGTCCAGCTGATGTGGTAGTATAAAAGCCCAGGCCCTCACTGCTGCTCAGAGTGATTCTGCAGGGCCATAAACAGACTCACATGACTTGCTCCTCCATGACAGGGATCCTTTGCCAGATGGGTCTTTTGCTCACAGAACTCTTGAGCAGGACATCAGGCTGAGCAAGTCAGGCTTCGTGGAACTGTCTAACCACAGTCCAAGTTTTTGCTCACCCAGTCCTTTGTCCTTCCCCTCCCCTATAGGGGTGGTCCAAGAAAGCCTGTTGATTAACGTCCTACAGGACACTCTCCAGCCCAGATTCCTTCAAAAGAATGCCACCGGAACACTGGTCACAGGGCCCAGAGAGAGGAGGATCCATCAAATACATGCACACCTAGCTGAAGCAGCTACTCTCATGATCCCTAAAGTCCAAGCTGTGATATTATCCAGTTTGGGCTCTTTACTAAATAGTGACTTTCCAATTACTCTCCCTGCTCTTCTGTGATAATTGGTCTTATGGAGCATTCCACTTCTGTGGTCAGTTTTGACATTTTAGTTTTTGCTAGGAAATCATCCATTTATTCCAGACATTAAAATAATTGCTCAAAAAATGAATATAAGCATTTTAATTTTCCCTTGTATGTAAGGCTGTTTCGGCTTTCAAATCCTTGTCTCTGAGACTGAAGAGAAAAAAAAGCATTTTTGGTAATAAAAAGCAGCACACATGCACACACACACACACACACATGCATTTGTGCACATGCACACACACACACACTCCCTCTAAAATGTGGATTTTTAGTTCAACAACATGGCAAGTAGATAAAAGGAAAAGACGACTGCTATCAGAACCTGAATCAATAATCTAATGAAATAATCTAGAGCAGAAATATAAAGTGGAAAATAAAACACAAGAGTTGGAAGATGGAATCATGAAATTCAACACATAAATGTTGGGGTTATAGAAGAGGGAAAAAGAACCACATAATAAAAGGAGAATAATTAAACAAAAGAAAGAGATAGTAAATGATCTCATGGTGGGAACTTCCAGGAAGATGGTGACCAGGTAAGCAGCAGAGAAAGATCCTCTTGGAGGATCGACACTAAGACACTGAATTATAGCAACATGAGAAGGACAAGAAGGAGAGAAGTGGGTCCCCTGGTCCCAGGAAGGATTTGAAATGAGTTGAGGCCATCAGAAAGAGCAAAGTGGACCCCTCCTGGAGAAGCAGCTTGGGTGGCCATCATGGCACAGTCAGAGAAAGAGGAGGAGGAGGAGTGAGTCACCACTCCATGCACACTCTTGGCCTACTCCCTCATTCCTGCACTCGCAGCTTCGGCTCCGGACGCCAATGCTCACGGGGGCCTCCTAACTTGACTGGAGGAGAGTGGGGATCTGAGGGCTGGGCCAAAACTGGAACAGATGGGACATAGCCTGGAGAGGAAGTAACGGTGGTTAGGAAATGCTGTGGAGACACAGGCTCAGAGCGCTGAGTCCAAGGGCAGAACACACAGCAACGGAGTGACCCCAGCTTCTTCCATTGGCCACACCAGCTGCTCCATGATCAGACCTGACCTGGCCCAGCCCCACCATGCCCCATGCACCTCGCCCACCATGGCTGCCCTCTCCTCATCTTCTGCTCAGTCCCTCAGTGCATCCAGCTGCCCAGTGGCTCCATGGCACCTCCCACTTTGGACTGGAGCCAGCGCCATGCTCACTGCTGCTGCCAGGAGCTGCAGCCCCACAATATGGAGCCGACCTTGGGCGGTGTGCACTACACAGTGCCACCACGCACTGCACGGTGCCACCATCCACTGCTGCCACAGGCCACTGCTGCAGGCTGCTCAGCAGTCACTGTCACCACCTCAGGATTGCACTCCCTCGGCTGCCACCCCTGGTGATGGCCCCCCAAGATCCCCAGTGCGCAACCCAGAAGAGGCACAACCTCCATGGGTCATTGAGAGCAGCCAAGTCAAGGATGAGATAGAGGGCTGAGGCTTGCTACTACTATGAGCACTGAGAGGGACTCCAGACTGCTTGCAAATATGAACCTTGAATCAACCCATAAAAATGAGATATATGAAAAACAGCAGTCCTGGAGATCAAGAGATGACAACATACTCTACACAGAAGACCCAAGAAACTCCTCTAATTGTCCCCTAAAACTGTCCTCTAAACTTAGTACATACCCTGGACTATCACTGTGAGCATGGGTGGGGGAGACTTCATGCCACTTGTGGCCAGCATCAGAGGATTTGAAATAAGGATTGAAACCCTCACAAAGAGTAAACAAGACTCCTTCCTGAGAAACAGCTCAGGCAGCCACCATGGTGCAGTTAGAGGAAGAGGAGGAGGAGGAAGAGGGAGTCACCATTCCACACACACCCTCGGCCCACTCCCTCATTCCTACACTCACAGCTTCAGCTTCTGAAGCCAGTGCTCACGGAAATCTCCTGACTTGGCAAGAGGATAGCAAAATTCCGAGAACTGGACCAAAACCAGAGCAGAGAAAGCCCAGCCCAGATGGCGACCAGGTAAGCAGTAGAGAAAGACCCTCCCAGAGAATTGCCACTCAGACACTGGATTATAGCAACATGAGAATAACAAGAGGGAGAGAGGCAGGTCTCTTGGTACAAGGAAGGATTAGAAATGAGAATCGAGGCAGGGGCTCCCCACAAGCTATATGAAAACCCTGAGGACTTGGACTGGGCCACTGGGAGCATCTCATTGGCCGGAGCCCGGCAGACCTCAGGAGAGACCTTGCGGACACAACCAGGCCCCTAGGAGTGCCTCACTGGGGTGGAGCCCAGCAGTCCTTGGGGGCAAATCCTCAGACTCAACCAGACCCCAAAGGACCTTCAGGGTTTATCAATGGGGTGCTGACCATAGCGTATCTGGTTCCCTGCCTATGTACTGTCTTTGAGGATGGGTGCTTCTCCACCTAGTGCCATAATACTTTGAGGGCACCCATGTTTGTTACAGCATAATTTGAAGCAGCCATGTGCCTTGCCAATGTGAGATCCCGAGGGAGTAAATAAACCAAAAAGTACAGTTACTATCAGAGGGAAGACGACTGATTGGGTGGGAGAACAACGGAGATGAGGGTGGCAAAAACTGTTGAATTAATCAAATGTACCCCTGTTTGTATAACTGAGTAACAAAAGCGAAGATATCATTTTGTAGTACAGCATCTATTGTTGATTCCCCAATATCTTCTCTATAATTGTGTATTTCCTTTACTGTTTTTGTGTTATTCTGGTTTATAACTGAGTAACAAATGTTAAGATAATATTATGTAGGGGCTGGGGGTATAGCTCAGTGGCATAAGCGCTTGCCTGGCAAGCGCAAGGTCCTGAGTTCGATCCCCGGTACCAGAAAAAAAAAAGATAATATTATGTAATACAACATCCATTGTCAATTCCCTACTATCTTCTCTATAATTTTTTTTTTTGTGGTACTGGGGATCGAACTCAGGACCCAGCACTTGCTAGGCAAGCGCTTATTCCACTGAGCTATATCCCCAGCCCTTCTCTATAATTTTGAATTTCCTTATTGTTTTTGTGTTATTTGGGTTTATATTCTTCTATCTTTAAAATAAAAAATTTAATAAAAAAAGAAAATACTGAGCAATGAGGTCAATGAGAAAGGCACAGATCTACATGACAAAAATTATAACATTTTACCACAGAATATGAATACAAGATAAGTTATAAACAAATAAAAACACATTTTCTTTTTCAGATGGAAAGATTTGCATCAAAGTATCACATCAGTTTGATTTTCCTAGACTCACTAGGCCTGGTGGCACACATCTGCAATCCCAGCATTCAGAAGACTGAGGCAGGAGGATTGTTGTGAGTTCAAGTCCAGCCTGAGCTACAAAGTGAGTTCAAGGCCAGCCTGAAATGCATAGTGAAACCCTATCTCAAAAAGAACAATAAAGTAGAATTGATATCTATAAGTTTAGTGCAATTTCAATTTGAATCCAATATTATTCAAACTTGATAAAATAATCTTATGACATATATATGTATTTTAAAGTCTGAAACTAAGATTTTAAAATTTTTATTAGTACATGTTTGCAATTCATGCAGTTTACAATCATGTTGGGGAGTAGTTACATGTACATACTAGAGCTTTTTATTAATCCCCTGCACCACGCCTCTCGGATTCCCTATCCCCTTTCTTGAACTTGTTGGTATCATTTGTCTTAGTTCATGTTATGGCATATAATGTTTACTTTAACTGGGGTTCCCGTACATGGCACATCTTTATTCCTCTCATTTCCCTCTCCTCACACCTTACCCGTGTTCCCGTGGGCGACTTCCCTACTGCTAGAGATCTGTCCCCTTTTCTTTTTCTATCCATCACTTGTCATTCTCTTCACTTGTGCATTGCCTCACTCAAATGAGAGACACTATAAGATATTTAAGCTTCTGCATCTGGTTTATTTTACTCAATATTATATTTTCCATTTCCTACAAATATCTCAAATATGTAAGACTAAGATATTTTTATAAGAATCAGTGAGTGGGCACCTGCTTTACCAATCACCACAACATGGCTATGGTCTCTATATACAAATTAAAGTGTTGTTCGTGTTGAGTAGACTAGAAAATCTATAAATAGATTACAAATAAATGATGATTAAAATACAATAAAATTGGTATTTCACTTTTGGTAATATATTTTGTTAATATATTTACAAAAAATAATTTCAGATGATTGAAATATTTAAAATGTGGGGAATAAAGAGTTACTCAATAGAATTTAAATGCCCACACATTCCCTGTAAGGACAAAGAAGATCTCTCAAGCTGAGACTGAAATATCAGGGGCTTTAAAAGCAGGACTAATCAGAGCAATAAAAAACATATTCATGGCCAGAGATGCTATAGATTAAGCCAATGCACATGCAATAGATTTGCAAAAGTATTTGCAATGCAGTAGGGTGAACATGATTACATGTATAACATGTAAAGAGTTTGTGCAAGTTGTTAAAATCAGACAAACAACTAACAGAAAAAGCAGCCAAGAAATTGAAAAGATAACCCACAAAAGAGCAGATTTAAATGACCAATAAAGTATACTTAAATTCTGAAGTAGTCGGGGACATGTAAATAGCATGTTAAATAACCATGAAAAGTTACTTTATTCCCATCAGCTGGGCAAAAATTAAAAGACTGAGAATATCTACTGCTGACTTGACTGTAGAAATCTACATTATTATGGGCATTTTGGAAAGTGAATTGGTAACGTGTGCTAAAATTAAGATACTAAAATCAAAGCCTCATTTCTTAGAACTTACTGCATAGAAATAAAAATCCAGTGTGTAGTGAGGTGGGAAGGGGAGTGGATGCCTACCAATTAGGAAAAGTTGAATAAATGTTGACAGCTAATTTCCTATCACAGTCTGTGATCTTAATAGGCTGTTATGTAGTCTTTTAATAGTGTGCCTTACAAATATGACAGTGGACTGCAGTGATTTGCAGCATATTATTAAGAAAAGTGTGTAAAATATAACCCAATTAATATACAATACTAACCAAAGATAAACCAATCATATGTGTATGCCATATAGTACCAAAGTGACTTGAACCTTCCACGTTTGATTCCCTGGTGCCTCCTCTGCATCACTATTCTTGTGCTTTGGCGCATGAGAGGTAGAGGGGGAGAGAGGTGGGGTGGAGAGGCCAAATACAGAAGGACAGATAACACATACCAATTTACCAACCTATGCTGTCCCAAGAAGTGCTGGGGCTGGCACTGGGGGCTCATGTGAGTAGCCCTTAGAAACATGGGATGGATACTGCTTTAAAAATGGGCTGAAAATAGTTATATGCATGTAAAACTATAAAGATGTATTCATATAAAATAAATGTATAAAGCATTCTAAAATAAAATGGCAAAGGAGGTGCACAAGAGGGAAGATGACCTTCCAGCTGGCTGAACAATCACAGGTAGATGAACACATCCAAAAAACAATTCTTTTCACTGTCTTGATGATGTGGGAAAGACATGAAAACCATGTCGATGTTGCCTGGAGATAAATAAAAAAAGTTGGGATTGCTGTTATGTTTGAAGACAGAAATAAGATTGAAAAAAGGCAAATGATTTAGGCCAAAGCTATAAAGTGAACATTAACGAAAGTACAATAGTTTTCCCTTATCCATGCTTTCACTCCCCATGGTTTTAGTTACCCATGGGCAACCTTGGCCTAAAAAAATGTTAAGTAGAAAAAATCTAGACGTCAACTGCTATGGTTTTATCTGGATGTCCCCCCAATGCCTCATGCACTTTTAGTTCTTGGTTTTTTTTTTTTTTTTTTTTTTTTGCGGTATTGGGGATCGAACTCAGGACCCTGCGCTTGCTAGGCAAGTGCTTATTCCACTGAGCTACATCCCCAGCCCCTAAAGAGAATGATTAGTTGTTGTTTTTGTTTTTTTTTTCTCATGCACTTTTAGATGGAGCTTTTCAGGAGGAGGTAGCTGAATCTAGAGTTTGTGATTGATTCTCAGTTCAGTTGGGATTAAGGGTGCTGGGATTAAGGCTGGGTGATTTCTGGATCAGTTCACTAATTGGATTGGCACAATTCTAATCCCAGCAGTCCAGATAAGATAAAAGGGTCACAGAGAAGCTTCTCTCTCTCTCTCTCTCTCTCTCTCTCTCTCTCTCTCTCTCTCTCGTTGCTTTTGCTCTCTTCCACCACCACAAATTGTTGCTCCTCTGCCTTGGAACCAGAGGATGGACTGAAACCTTCACAAGCTCTGAGCTAAATAAAACTTTCCTCCATTAACTCTGAGTGTCAGGTATTTTGTCTCAGCAATGAGAGAAAAGTAACTAAGACATCAACTATTTATCATTTCTAAAATGTGCACTGTTCTGAGTAAAGTCAGAGTTTGTCTGTGGCTGCTTTAGGGACTAGGAAACTCCTTCCATCCCAGGAAATGAGTCAGCCCTCAGTCCAGTATATCTACACTGCAGAGGCTACTTGTCCATTAGTTACTTAGGATCCACAGGGTTATCAGGTGGACTGTCACAGTATCACAGTACTTGTGTTCATATCGCCCTTATTTAACTGAATAATGGTCCCAAAGCTCAACAGTAGTGAAACAAAGGAAGCACAAGCGTATAAACACCAAGGAACAGATTAGCGCTCTCTCTCTCTCTCTCTCTCTCTCTATATATATATATATATATATATATATATGTCCATTTACTTAAATCTTTTACCTGTGAATGATCAGGTTCTTATATGTGAGTTTCCCACAAGGTCATTGGCCTAGTTTTATTTATCTTTAACCCCCTACTCCAGAGATATAGTCTCTAGGCCATAATTTGTGCTGGACACAACTGAACTAGAGTCTGGTAGCATGACAGGATCTGGTGGATGAGATTCTTACTCTGAAAATGTAAGACCCTTAAGAACAGGGGCACCAAAATGGATTAGGATGCAATATATCCATGTGCCGATTCCCCATGATGAATGGGTAGCGTTGTGTGTCCCCAGTAGTGTGAAAGAAGGACAGACATGGGGGGAAGTATGAGGATGTCAGATTCTATACCTTGCTCTCCTAAGCACTCTGAGAAGTTGGTAGTACTAGATCTACTTTTCAGATGTGGAAACTGAGGGGCCACTGTGTTACTTGCCCCAATCTCTAAAGCACTACACAGAACAGCATTTTGAGCCCCAGGCTTAGCTGACTCCCAAATTTGTTCCAGGAAATGGATGGGAAAACATGCATCATTTAAAAATCTTAGACACTTAGGGCTGAGAGTGTCATGGACAAGAAGGTAGGGTGGGCTGGGACCCAGAGTTAAACTCTATGCATACCTTGGCTCCCATCCCAGACACCTGCAACCATAGCACTTCTGCTTTGCCCTTCAAATATGTTTTTCTTTATTCTTTTCAGTACTCCTTTGGAACAAACAATTCCTTGACTAAAGAGAAATAACTTAAAACTAATGATCTTATTCATCCTTGGCCTCCACTACATAGATGAGAAAAATGGGGTCCCTGGAAGGGATCCAATTGAGGCAACTTGTTTGGCTCATCCAGTGCTGACTACAACTACCTGGCCTTCTGCTGAAGCCTGGGGACCTGGCCTGGGGATTTCTTGGGGGTTGCTGTTAGGTGGAGAGCCCCTCTAGAGCCATTGCTTTCCCCTCTTTGTCCTAGGCTTGCCCTTATGCATACAAGATTGCTTTTCCTGCTGTCCTGGGGCCATGGCCAGGGATCTGGGGGAAGGGCCTTGCAGCAAGTCTCTCAGGAGCTGTCAATCTTTCCTCAAATGCATCTGTTTTTCTAGAGGGCAGTGTTACCCCCAGATGCTTAAAAGCCCATTTGGGGCCCCCTGAGGAGTGCTGGAAGCCACCCCACACCAGGAAGCCAGTGTATGAGTGGTTTGTTTGGTTGGTTTTCACCTCTGTTTTCTTGACTCTGTGATGCTAGGTCAGTACTGTTCCTTACTTTTCCTCCCAACAGGTGGTAACCAGGTCTCTTCCCCTCTGGTCTCTCTGTCTCAACCACTGCCTTATTTCTTGTCCTTTGGGAACTGGGCGGCTCAGACATGGGGCAGGAACCCAGGTTTGCGGTGCCTTGTGTGATGGTGGGGGCTTACTCACAGACATTCCCCACTCAGAAAGTTGGAGTGAGAAAGACTTCCCTAACATCACTGACCAGGTCAGAGACGGTTCTGTGGCCCAGTGATGGTGCATCTGTCTGATGAGTGGGCAACACACAGGCACACAGGTGACAAGGGCCGGACTCCCAGGCCTGGGGCAGGTGCCAAGCAGTGTGCCCTGGAGCAAGCCCTTCACCCTTTAGCAGCCTGGGTATATCTCACTCTTAAAACTTAAGACTCTTAAGAACAAAAGAAAATAAAAAGGATTAAGTTGTGTCCATGTCCCAACTTCCCATGAAGAAATATTCATTATATAGCACATATATATATATATATGTGTGTGTGTGTGTGTGTGTGTATATATATATATCACATTCCCATGATAATATATTCATTATATATCACAAGTATAGATGAATAAATTTTTTTAAAGACAAAAGAATGGAAACAAATCAACAACCAAACAGACATAAACTAGAATAACACAAAAACAATAAAGAAAATACAAAATTATGAGAAGATAGTACGGAATTAACAGTGGTTGTTGTATTACATAATGTTATCTTCGCATTTGTCATTCAGTTATACAAATAAAGGCATGTAGGATTAATCAAACAACTTTCTCCACCCTCATGTCTGTTGTTCTTCCACCCAATCAGTCATCTTCCCTCTGATAATAACTGTACTTTTTGGTTTTATTCATTCCCTCAGCCTATCACATTGGGAAGACACATGGCTGCTTCAAATTATGCTGCAACAAACATGGGTGCACACAAATTACTATGACACTAGGTGGGAAAGCACCCAACCTCAATGATGATACATAGACAGGGACCCAGGCACACTATGATCAGCAACCCACTGACAAGCCCTCGAGGCCCTCAGGGGTCTGGTTGGGTCCGTGGGGTTACCCGTATGTACTGCTATGCTTCACCCTGTTACCATGCACCCGGGGGCCCAGTTGAGTCCGAGGGGTCACCCCTGCAGACCACCAGGCTCTATCCCATTGCCGTGCACCCAGGGGCCCAGTCCAGGTTCGCAGGATTTTCATACAGCCTGTGGGAAACCCCTCTCCCCCCACAGGCTGCTGAGCTTCCTGTCAAGGCCCCTGGTGTTGCCTCTTAGGCCACCAGTGTCTCCCTGCAGGCTGCCTATGACTCTTTGGAGATTATCCCAGCCCAGCTAGAGGACCGGGTCTGCACCCTACTTCCAGGTCTTGGCCTCTTCCCACTTCTCATTCTCCAGTGCCGCCGCCCCCTGCCCCTTACACAGCCATTCACTGGGCGCACTTACGATGCTGGGCACAAGTGGCATGAGGTCTCCCCCACTCGTGCTCACTGAAGTAGTCCAGGGTGTGTACTAAGTTTAGTTATCAGTTCTAGGAGACAACGGGAGGAGTTTCTCAGGTCTTCTGTGTAGAATATGTTGTCATCTCTCGGTCTCTAGGACTGCTGCTTTTCATATAATTTGTCCCTATGTGTTCATACAAGGTTCATATATGCAAGTGGTATGAAGTCACTCTTGGTGTTCCTATTAGTAGTTTAGAGTGGATCCTGAAGCCTGTGGACTCAGCCCTTTGCTGTCGGGAACACAGGTTGGGTACGAGGGGCGCCAAGTCTCAGGTGCTCACAGAGGGAGTTCAGGGTGGGAGCTGGAGCCCAGTACTCATCTCATGTTTCTTGCTTGGTGTTGGAGTGAGAAGGGCATGCTGCCATCTGGCCCACCTCCATCTGCACCTCACTCTTACTATTGTGCTCCAGTTCCCATTTGTTCATTGGCTGGATCCCTGGGAATTGCCATGGCCCTAGGTTTTCTGCCTCTGCCCTCTCCTGCTCTCTCCTGGTAGTTGCTTTCACAGGGGAGAGGTAGCAGGCCACAGCCTCGGGGCAGGCAGAGCTGGGTGTGGTGGGCTGTATACTGGTTGCTTTGTCTCCGCCTTGCCTCAGGGTGCTGATTAGAATGGGGCACAGCAGAGTGGGCATTCTGCTTTAGTGGCTGTTTTAACTTTTCATCGTCAAGCTGGGTTCAACAACACCTCCCAACTGCCGCTGCTTCTTTTCTGGGCTGCGCTTTCTCCACTCTGGTTTTGGCCCAGCTTTCTGAATTCTGCTCTCCTCTGGCTGAGTTGGGAGGCCCCCGAGAGCACGGGCTTCCAAAGCTGAAGCTGTGAGTGTAGGAATGAGGGAGTGGGCTGAGGATGTGTACAGAGTGGTGACTCCCTCTTTCTCCTCCTCCTTTTCCTCTAACTGTGCCATGTTGGCTGCCCGAGATTTTGCTCAGGGAGGGATCTTGTTTGCTCTTTCTGAGGGCTTCAGTTCTCATTTCAAATCCTTCCTGGTACCAGTGGACCCACTTCTCTCCTTCTTGTCTTTCTCATGTTGCTATATTCCAGTGTCTGGATGGCAATCCTCCAAGAGGATCTTTCTCTGCTGCTTACCTGGTC